>LUCW03000456.1:0-16904 GCA_001586965.3 Sphaeroforma sirkka | reverse complement strand
AAAAACCCAGTTTATCAGATTATTCTGATAAACTGTAAAACTTGTAATAAACCTAAAATAATCAAATAAATATAAGTACTTGTATTCTGGCATTATCCTCGAGAGCTAGAGCATTGTGCTGGCATTTAATCCTCGAGGCCTAGGCATTGTGCTGGCATTTATCCTCAGAGAGCTAGAGCATTGTGCTGGCATTTTACCTCAGAGGCTAGAGGACCCGATGTGTACGTCTCGAGCGACCCGTCGTGTTTGAATTCTTGAACTGTTCATCTGTGATCGGCTACTGTTCATCTGTGTCAGCATATAGGAGTTTGGAAGTACAATATAACCCGCGCTGTTTCACTGCTAAGGAGTTGTTTGATTGATTTCAATACTCGAAGCAAGAGTGGCTCATTTAACCTCGCGAGCTTGAGCCGCTGACGATTTTCCTCTCGTCGAGTGCTAAACCGTTTATTCTCTTGAGTCAGTGGCTGGTTTATACTCAACTAGAGTTGCGCCCAAGTTTTTTATACTCCAGCTAACCCGCTGTTTTATACTCAAGAGCTCGAGAGGCTGGTTTATACTCAAGCTAGAGTTGCTTGGTTTATACTCAGAGCTAGAGTCGCTGCTTTTTATGCTCAAGAGCTCGAGAGGCTGGTTTTGATACTCGGGAGCTCGAGTTGCTGGTTTATACTCAGGAGCTAGAGTCGCTGCTTTTTTATACTCAAGAGCTCGAGAGGCTGGTTTATACTCAGAGCTGAGTTGCTGGTTTATACTCAGGGAGCTAGAGTCGCTGCTTTTTATACTCAAGAGCTCGAGTGGCTGGTTTATACTCGGGAGCTAGAGTTGCTGGTTTTATGCTCCAGAGCTTGAGCTCGATATCCGAGAACAAAGTTATATTGAAGATAAAGTGTAGACTTGTGCTGTGCACGTTGGCGCTTACGTGTCCGTGTCTGCGAAGCTTTGTGGTAGGCCGCGATATCGTTGGCATCATCAAAAGCTGCTGTTTCCCACGTTGGTTCGCCTTCTCGCCATCTCACCAGGTATTCCTAATTTCCCGTCTCATCATTCGTACGATGTGTGTGATAATATGGCGAAACTCCACCCCTCCTTCGGTCCATAAGTCTTCGTTAATTGGTGGGTCTGTGCGTCTATGCACTAAACGGAGGAGTTCCACCCGTACCGGTTTGGTCTTGAATTCTGGGTGGGGCGGAACCATCCTTGTTCGCTAACTCGTAGCGTTGGCCGTGTCTAGCTTTGACTACATATGGTCCAAACAATGGCCGCATAGCCTTCGTTGTTCGGCCCTTCTGATCGTATTTACCATGACCACATCTCCTTCGTCGAAACATGTGCCAGAGTCGTGAGTATGCAGGCGGTCAAATGTCGTCGTAAAACGCCTGTATACTTCTTGGTAATGTGGTGGAGGGTCGGCAATATAGTGTCCTGTAACTGGTCTAATCGTTGTGCCCAGGTGTCATTCGTCATCGGCTGAGAATCCGGTAACTCGTCCGTGAAATCGGCGAACGGAACATGGCGGCGGCCAAAGTACACGCTAAACGGTGCACTCTTATGGCGACGGGATATCCGAAGGTTCTGGTATAGCATCGTAAACGGAAGGCGTTCGTCCCATCGAAGGGAACTGCCTCACAGCATTGTCGAATAGAACGTGTAATCTCCTTGTGACGTCGTTCTGCCGCGCCCAGCACTTGGGGGGTCGATATGGTGGAGACACCTTATGTAGCATCCCCACTTCCTGGACCAGAAGCTCCACTAACTTTTGAGTGGTGAACTCCTTCCCCATGTCTGTTTGGATTTTTACGGGAAACCATGTTCGCCAAAAATCTCTATGAGTGTCTGTGTCGTGGTTTCCTTTTGTCTTGTCCGGTGTGGCTCGAAGGATAGAATAGCCTGTGGCGATGTCTAAGACGTGAAGAATATAATTGTTCTTGCGTCTGACTCCAGTGGCATCGGGATGTAGTCCACTTGAATATGGTCCCACGGGTAGCGTGCATCGATGCTAATCATCGGGTGGAAACCTTTACGAAGTGTGTCCTGTCCCAAACATGTGCCACATTGCCGCTTAACTTCTGTGGCTAACTCAAGTGCCCCTGGCAAACGTGACCGTTCTGACGAAGTTGTTGGACTGTGTCCGCCGCCCCATGATGTCCTTGTTCGTGTTGCGCTTGCGTGAGTTGCGTACGACGCTGTTTCTCCGCCGGACTCGCTTGTGCAAACGCCGGTTGACCCTCTGCATCTGCCAGTGCCACTGAGATTTCTCGCGCTGTGTCTAAGCACATGACATATTTTGTATGCTTTTGGTTCTGCAAAACCAAGTCGCTGTGAAAACAGCGGGTCCAGTTTGAATCCATTGGGAGGACCCACCCGTGCTACTACGGTATGACCCCATGGTGTCTTCCCCACATGCGTACTTAGCGTACTTGAGGAACGTGTGTGGTGTCCGTGGTACCAGCACCGGTTCTGTCTGCAATAACTGCTTGAACAGGTCGAACCATGGTGCTCTTGGTACCCATGGTAGACATACTGTGGCCCGTGCGCCGTCGGCTCGTATCTTGCGTAACATCCTGTGTATCTGTCCCCAAGGCGGGTTCATCCATCCATCGACTATCGACCAGTCGTGGGCAAACGCTCCTTCCCCATCATCCTTCGTCCAGAACCGAGGAAGCTGAGCGTTGGTTGGGTCCGCAAATACATCTATGTCATTCGGTCCAAAGTGTTGTTGCGTTTGTTCAAAGTAACTAGGGAATAACTGCCAGCCGTCGGTATACATTATTTCGAGTTCGTCCTGCTCCGCTGTCCCCTCGTGTACTCTACTTAACATGTCCGGGAGCACATTTGACTCTCCTGGTATATGCGATATGGTAAAGTTGAATGGCGCGATGATATGATGCCATCTCTGAAGCATCGGATTAAGCTTGAGCTGTGTGTTCATATATACAAGGGCCTTGTGGTCCGTGAAGACCGCAAACCGTTGCCCATCCAAGTATTCCCCTGAAATGTGTCAGTCCATATACCAATGCCAGTAACTCCTTCATAGGTGTGGCGTAGTTCTGTTGCGCATGGTTCAGAGTCTTACTAAAGAACATTAAGTAATGTTTCTTACCGTTGACCCATTGGAATAGCGCTCCCCTAAACCGTAATCGCTATTGTCGGTTTCCAGTTCAGAGGAATGCCGTCGACCGGAAAGTGTAACGCCACAGCATTCACCACTGCGTCTTTTTCATTGCCTGCCACGCCTGTGCATGTCTCTCCTCCCAACGATCACCTATCAACTCCTTTGGTTTGAGTTTGCAAAATTCGCGCAAGGGTGCAACCGTGTTCGCGAAATTAGGCAGATGTTCGTGGAGGTAATTTGCTAAACCCAACGCCGAGGCTATATCTTTGTATCGTTGTGGTGTGGGCCAGTCGATCAGCTTGGCCTGCTTTTCATGGTCAATGTCAATGCCTTGTGCCGATACTTTCTTCCCTAGGATCATGACTTCGGAGATAGCGAAGTGGCACTTGGCAGGGGTTAAAAACTTAAAACTGTGTGATGTTAAGCGTTGTATCACCTTCTGCACCGTCCTAACGTGTTCGTCATAACCGTCACTGGCGATAACTATGTCATCGATATAGTGGTGAACCGGTAAGCCATCAGGTATTGTACTCAAGGTACGTTGAAACTGCTGCGTGAGTACATGAAGACCGAACGGTGCTGATGTGAACGAGTACTGATAACGTTCGTGTGTAAAACTAAATAAGTATTGTGAGTCTGGATGGATGGGCAGCCTGTGGTATGCAGCCGATATGTCCAGCGTCGTGTAGTACTTCTTACTCTTGAGGCGAGATATGAGTTCGTTGACCTTGGGGATCAGGAACTGGTCACCAGGAATAAGCGCGTTAACGGCACGCATGTCTAAACACACGCGTACCTTCTTGACGTTGCCTTCCGCATCGAATGTCGGTACCGCAAGGAGAGGAAGATTAACAGTCGTTGGTGTCGTTCGTTTCGTGATCACCAAATCCGTCAACCACTTCTTCACTTGTTCATCCACATAGGGGAGCCATCGATCGGATACGAAGTTACGCGCCGATCGCCGCATCTGCAACGCTTGTTCATGGGTTACTGGGATGGTTACCTCACTCCCTTCCAGACGACAGCGCGCGTTGTCGGCAATTTTCGCATTGGCTTCCAAATCCTGTGCCAACCGTTCGCGTACATCGACGGGTTCCGTCGTGTTAGGTGCCTGTCGGCGTGGTATGGGTTCGAGGAGCTCTTCTAGTTCTGTGGGGTCTATTGGTGCAAGTGGCGATTGGATACCGCCTATGTATAGGCCCAAGCCTTTCAACATATCTTGCCCCACTATAACATCTATACCCGTCGGCAAGTTCATCAATTCTAATGAACCGTCGATAATTCTGGTACCGTACCTTATAGGTACCACTTCCGTCGTCCCCAGTCGAGGAGTTCGCACCGCCTTGTCAGCTAAATATATAAATGACCCAGGTGGTGCCGGAGTTATTGGTCGGCCAAGGAGGTCTGCGGATGTCTGTGAGATACAACTTCTATTTGCTCCCGTGTCTATCAAGGCTTTGAACGTACGTCCGTTGATTTGTACTTGAATATAGACTCGGTTGTCTGACGTCAGCAATGGGTCTTGTATTGCCATCACTGCTCCAATCGTGGTAACAAATATGAAACTCCTATCCGACTCAGACACCCTCACCTCTCATGCATGATCGGCTACCGACTCCCACATGTCATAGGTGTGGTTTGGTGGTGACGTCATGTGCTCGAAGTCTTCGTAAAGGATCGTGTTGATATGAATCTCTGTAGCTTCCGATGGTGGAGCCAAGTCTTCGTCCTGTGTAATCGCATTCACCTGTACTTGATGCGTCGGACGTATTGTAACTACGTCTCTAGTCTGGGATGTATTCTGCCCCTGTCCTGCGGTTGACGTTGTGGACGGTCTGTGTACCCGATTGTACGTCCCTCAAAGGACGGTTGTTGTCGTATAGCCTTGCCCGACCCTCTGCGCTCACCGCTTGCGACGCCCTGAAATGGTGACACCGTGGGATGTGCCTACCACCTGGTGGCGCCTGTGCCTGGCACCCCGCACAAGTCGTTGGTACCGTAGGTTGGGGCCGTTGAGTCCAATTCTGCGTTTGTCGTCTACTCGTCTGTAGGTTGGGGCGGCTATTGGTGTGGTCGCGACTTCCATTGGTCGTCGGGCCCTCGCGGTTGTTGCGACCCTGGAAACGTGCTGCCGTACGTTGCTGTGCATCCTGAATGTCAGGGCTCAACAGCTGTATAAGCTCGTGTGTCTCCATCAGTTGCCATTTGGGATGCAACTGTAGAGTACGTTCATACGTACGGCCGTTGAGAGCTTCTTCTAACAGTTGTACAATGCAGTGGTTCACTAAATTCTGTTGGAAGTCGGCATCTGTCTGGCACCGTTCACGTGCCCTCCTGTGGTTCTCCATGAGCTGTGTCATTTGTTCCATAAGAGGAGTGTGCATGTTCCGACTTTGGCCCTTGGCTAACTTGCGAAACGCGGGATCGACAGTGGCTTGTGTTTCGTGCGAACAGATCTGTTCGATCTGTAGTTGAGGTGTGCATGTCTTCAACCGTTCAGGAGTTGTCGCGGATATAGTCCAGCGTTGACTTTTCCGCCTTGAAGTAAGATAGTACCTTATGAAACCATGTAAGGTTCCAACTCTCGTCCAGCCCTGCGATTTGTGCGTTCTTGAACGCCTCGAGGAGAGCCCCTCTTGTGTCCCGTTCCATGATATCATGTAGGTAGTATCTGTTCGACGGCCAATCAGGCCACGTACGTGGTGAAGGTACGGGACGCTTCTCTACCGGTCGGGACTCTAATGTAGCTCGAAGTGTCTCAATCACGCCCCGAAGAGCTTCAGCTCGAGTCGTGTTATTCTCCTCGATTGCTTGGCATAGCTCGTCACTTAACTGTAGTATCCGTGCGTGTAGCGCCTGTCGCCTTTCTCGATACTAGCCGGTGTGGGCGGAGGCACTGTTGTCTCCTTCTCTTGTCGTTTATGTGTCTGTACATATTCACTGGGCGCTTCTTTCTCGCCCCACTGACGTTGCTGTTGTTGGCGCAGGTTCGTACTTAATCGGTCCTGTCTATTCTTCACCGCCTGCTTACCTTGAGGATTCTGTCTGGCTAATACTTGTTCATGTGCGAACTCTTGAAAAGTTGGTGTGTTCTCACTGGCAGACAGAGTATCATCCTCCTCGGTTGAACTGTCCTCTGACCCTGGTGATTTGTACCCAAGTCCATAAAACGGACGCTCACAGCCTTGAATTCGGAAGGTAGGGTTGTCTTCGTCCTCTGGTACTGCCTGTACCCGTTCGTGTGCGTAAGAAGAACTCTCCTTAGCGGCCGGCCCCTATTGTAGTTCGTCCGGCGTTTATGCGCTGTAACCTCTGTTCGTATTTTTCAAAGAGAGACTGTTGTTGTGTCATCAGCTCCGTGAGTTTCTGAGCTGACGATTGTTCCCGTGCCGTTTCCTTGTTGTTGGTACGGTTCCGGTGACGCTTCCGCTTGTTAGGTGGGAGGCGTGGTGGGTCATTACTGGGAAATAAGGCCCCTGGAGTATCCTGAGACGAACGAGGGACAGCCCTTCACTGGCTACCTGTTCACCAATAAAAGTCTGACTACTGTCCGCACGCAGGTTGGGTACTTCCTTGGTCTCACCCTCGAATATGACATCCTCGTCAGATTGTGCAGGTCCATTTTTGTTTGCTGTTGGTGGCTGCTTGTCGTCCGCGGAAATAATATGTGGAGCCCCAAGATGTGTCTGTTGTTGCCCCTCCAGTGCCTGACCTGAGTGCGGAGCGGAGCGTTCCGTATGGGACTGACGACGTTTAGTTCCACGTCGGTCGATATCATCTTCCTTGCGGCGCTCAGGATTCAAGAGTTGCTGTCTACGACTTTGGCGGGGGGTAGACATGGTTGGTGAGTTGTTTGTCAATGGAGAACCAGAAATGTGTGCGAATGAACTGATAGAGTACTGAATATAAATATCCATTTTCTATTAAATTTCATCCTTCAAACACATAACGTCTCGACATCGATCTCCGAGGAACTCGTGGGTTCCCTCGTGACTGTTTTATTTCCTACACTAACATAAGTAGTGTGGATAGTCTATATACTCTAACACTACCAGCTGTCTTACTCTTCATCCCACAATAACATATGGTTGAGTGCCTCATTAGTCGGAGCCACTTCTTGTTCTACTCCTCGCCAGCTCTTACTCCGGCCCTAATGACGGCCTATTCTGCAAGACCCTGTTGGGAACTTCCTCATCGCTCCTCTTTTTACTCTTCTTACTCGTGATGTCCTTGTCATGTGCTGTTGCGGTTGTTGGAATATGCTTCTTGATCTAAGAACGATTGCTCGTTATTGCACTCCTAAACTAAGCTGCCGTCAACCACACCTTCTGTGCATACTGTTGATCCTCTCCGTTGACCTGATTTATCTGTACTCACACATGACTACTTATCTGCGGATTCTGACTGATTGTCTGATTTCGTAATTTGATCGTCGTGAGACTTTCCTTGTTGACCCTGGTTAATGTTCTGCTTGATTGGAATGTTCGCTCTTCGGGTTCACTCGTATTAGTAGATTCTTTCTTCATCCTCGTCGTCCACACGTCGTTAATCCAATCTAAATCGTTCAATTCAATCTAAATCGTTCGGATAATCTAAATCGTTCAATTTTATGCGACATTCTCTGTTCGCATTGTCTTTCAATTGTTATACTTATAACAAAAAATATGTGCCAGCTACTGACTAATTCATATTCTGTAGCTTTCTCTGTAATTACTAATAAACTAACAACTTCTATGGTAAGTTAAAAAATGTAGTAAGTATACGCGAGATAACTGTATCTCAACGTTCTCCTCCTCCTCAGGGAGGGGACGTTGTTCATTTATTAGTAATTATAAACAGTAATCCTAAAATGACTGACTCTTAAATGAGTCATTAGTCATGTGCTGTAAAACCAGCAAAACCTTTAAAACCCAGTTTATCAGATTATTCTGATAAACTGTAAAACTTGTAATAAACCTAAAATAATCAAATAAATATAAGTACTTGTATTCTGACCACAACCTGAGGACGATATGGTGGCGACTTTGCATGCATCACTCCAACTTCTTGAGTTATTAATTTAACAATCTTGTTCGAAAACTCGCCTCCTCGTCTGATTGAATTTTCCTGGGAAAACCATGTTCCCCAAACACCTCCATATGTTTCGATGTCACCACTTCTGCTGACTTTGTGGCCGTTGCTCTCAATATCGAGTACCCCGTTGCTATATCCAAGACGTGCAATATATATCGATTTCCTGCTGCTGAAACTAGTGGCATTGGAATCATGTCGACTTGAATATGATCCCACGGATACTTTGCCGTTATATTAATCATCGGGTGAAATCCCTTTCGTAACACCCTCTGTCCTAGACATGTGCGACAGTTTCTCCTAACTGTTTGTGCAAGTTCCAGAGCGTTAGGCCACAAATGTCCGTTCTGCTGTAGTTGAGCAACTGTATCTTCTGCTCTATGATGCCCAATCTCATGCTGACACAAGGTGAGCTGTGTGCGACGGCTTATCTCTTCCTCACCTGGAGAATACGTCATGACTACTTCCGAGGTAGCGATCGATACTAGCCGAGACGTATCTAATGAGGTGACTTTCGATACTGAGGACGGTTCTGCATATCCCAGTCGTGCTGAAAACGTCGCTGGAAGGCTGTAACCATTGCGTGGGCCTACTCTAGCAATGACTGTGTGACCCCATGGTGTCTAGGGTTTTTAGGGGTTTAGCTAAACCCTAAAACCTAAAACCCTAAAACCCTAAAACCCTAAACCCTAAAACCCTAAACCCTAAAACCCTTTTACCACAGGTTCACGCTCAGTGTTACGGGCTGCTAGTGCCAAGATGGAGTCTATCTCCTTTCTCTTGTTATCAATTAGATAGCGAATGTTATCCGCTTTCTTATCGTCAAGGTCAAAGTCATTCAATAGACGGTCCTCAAGGACTTGCATACCAGAACGTAATAGCCTGAGACGTTGTTGTCTGGTTCTCACTTCCTCGTCTTCAGTGCTATAGTGGGTACTCTCTTGTGAGGTACTGGTATAACGATTACCAAAGTCGTGATTGCCAGGTTTAGATGGTAAATGAGGATCGATGTTATGAGGGTGGTAAGCCTCATCGATATCCATACGATCATAGCCTCTGACAGGGTTAGGTTTGTCGAGAGGGTGATCGATTGTAGCTTCCGAGCTATAGAGATTGAATTTTGAGGTTGTACCCACTTCACTAGCGGTAACTGGCTCAGTGGTAACCCTGTTGGCTGGTAAACCAGAGGGCATCAGGTTCGAATCCCGGCTCGGAATATTTTATTTTTCGGTATAGGAAGAATATCGGTCACGTGGGATAAGATCGAAGGGTCAGAAACTGTGGCAGCGGCTAGCTCCTATAAAAGCTCATCTTTGCGGTTTAAATGACGTCGAGATTGAGAAGGTCCAACCACTCGTTGTCGAGTTATGGCGTCCCCAACATTTGCGTCTTCCGCCCCAACATTTGGTGGCGAGGCATTCAGTGGCGAGGCATGCTATGAAATTTCACGAAATGGAACGCCGCCATCTTTGTTGATAGGTGGATTGGGCTGACTTTCGGTAGTAATAAACCGTCGATCTCGAGAAGATTCCTCCACTTGTTCAGGAGATATAGCCTTTCCAATATCTGACTGCGGTCAGATGGTGAGCTGATGCCCTGGGCTGCACTACTAGGAGACACACGGACGCTGGCGAGCCTTTTCGCGGCAGTTAAGACCTCCTCTTCCATGGCTTTAGGGCCCGACGAGTCATCCTCAGAGTTTTCATCAGAACCAAGCTCAGAAACAGCGTCCTCTACAGCTTCAACGGGAGGCTCAGTGTCTCTTAAGGCGGTATAAACATCTTAGAGCTACTAAACGTAATATAATCTTGAAGTCTTTTAATAAGTTTTTTAGGTATACGAATTTTAGTCTGGTAATAAAGTTAGGTATGCCTCATAGAAATCAGCAATACTCTGGGGATTGTAAGGCTGAGACATTGCCTATATATCATCCTCCCAGTACTGATTTCGCCGAAGGGATTTTATTTATGTTTTCGTTATCGGTATCGTCGAAACTAGTTTTACTTGTTTCGTCGCACGAATTATCTACTTGGACCTAATTGAGACATTGGTAGATGTAGGATATTATAAACTAAATTTTATAATCTCCGAACTACTACTTATAGATTTTGGTCCTCCCGCCAATCTCCAAAATCCAATAAGTCTTTTTCTTTTTTAAACTTTTCTTCAGATGGAACTTTAATTATATCAGCTAATGTATTAACGTGACTTACGTTATTATGTCTATTTACAAATTAGGCAAGTGGTCATGAACACTTAGTACTTCTAGTGAAAATTATTCAATAAAGAACAGCTAGAGGTACGCCCTGTGTGATCGAGGATATTTAGGCTCTTAACAAGAGGCAGTCCCGATCATTCTTACACAAGCTATCACTGCTAAATCCTAACTGACTAAATTGTATTTTAGTTTAATATAGTTTGAAACCTAGTAATTTTCCATCGAAATTTACAGTAACCATTAAGGGTCTTTAGAAACCTATGTTCGGTTGAGCCATCTCGCTACCGAAGTATTCAGATGTATATTTTGGAGTGTTTATCTAGGTCTCTTAATAGACCTACTCCAAATATACTCTTTGGCCTTGTTCACAATCCCTTTAATGAGTCGGGGCCAAAATATCTGATTTGTAAAATGGAAAAGGTACTTGTAAATAGAACCGTTAAAACCATTTAATACACGTGCTTTTAATAGTACGTTTATAATTTACGTACTGCTTAAGAGTACGTTTATTAACATAAGAGTCTGATGTGGAGGCCCGGCTATTACATCAGTACCAGACGGACCAGTGTCCCCAGTAACCTCAGGAACATTAAAAGGCTTAGCAGGCTTAGAGCTGGCGGCTCCCTTGCCTTTAAAATTTCCTTTAGCCATAGTAATAGCTCAAGAACAGGGAAATTAACAAGGTCTAGGTATAGCAACTATGTGGTAAAAGTCCCCTTAAACCACTATCAGTGTGAAGTTAGAATTAATTTACAATTAATTCACACGAGGTGAATTATTTGTAGACCACGTAGACAATCAAATATAAGAATAAATACACCGCACTGAGCCTCAGGGAGACTGAGTAGGTTTTAGTATCGTATTTGATGTGTTTACTACATTTTTACGACTAGTTACTTTAGGTGTATTATTCGATTTTATCTCGAGGATAATAGTGGACGGAGAAGTTCATTTTTATTGACGAATTACAGGAGTTGATCTCCCTCAGAACCGGGTAGCTGAAAGGAGCTTGTAAAGTACGACAGGAGCAAAGTCTTCCGAGCACAGGGGAGTTGATCTCCCTCAGAACCGGATAGCCGAAAGGAGCTTGCAAACTACGACAGGAGCAAAGTCTTCCGAGCACAGATAAGTGAAAAGAAATCCCCACCTTCCGTTTTGCTCGGTTTGATACGTTTGCGTGATTTTCATATATATATATATACATCATGCAGATTTTATTATTATTATAAATCTAGAGAAAATTGGAGTGATTAGTAATATATACAGAAATTAACAGGTGCCCATTTTATTTAGCTGATGAGCATTTTATTTCTTCTTCTTTTTTTTTTATATAATATATATATATATATATATATATATATATATATATATATATAGTTATCCGACCATCCGGTCGAATGCTACTAATTTTAATTAAAAAAAAAATATATATATATATATATATATATAATTATATATATATCCGTTTTTTGCTCGGTTTGATACACTTGCGTGATTTATATATATATATATATATTTATATTTTATGCATATTTTTAAAATTATTTTAAATCTAGAGCAAATTGGAGTGATTAGTAATATATGCAATTTTTAGCATTTTTTATTTCTAAATTTTTATAGATTAATTAGTCATCCGACCATTTCCCAACAACCATTCATTCTTCTTTTTTTTTTTTTTTTAATCCATCTTCGGTCCGAAAATCCAGATACTTCAATTCCAATGCGACTTTTCAGGCCGTCGTTGACAATCAAGGCCTCCCTCTGACTAATTAGCAGTCATAGGACGTTTGAACAATGTTTTGACTGGCCTAGTCAATCCACACAACACGAACATGATGCAGTATCGCAGTTAGGGGTATAGGAGAACGTAATTTGGCGTAGAGAAGGTCGATATGGCAGATTTTCATATAGGTGTGGGCGAGTACAGCGACGACAAAGGGCAGATAGAGGTGATCAAGAAAAGCAGGTAGCAATGTAGAATCGACAGTGTCAGGCGACGTAGAATGGAAACGTGTGAATTAAGCGCGTGAGACAGGTAGCAATGCAGAAGAGGAGCTAGGCACAGTTTGGGAGAAACTGAGACAGAAAAATGCGATTTCAACTCGTATTTTCAACAAATATCAACTACGGGAGCAAGTTTTGGTAATCAATTGGCTAGACGAAAAGACTGGCATGGTTAGAAGATCGATTTTTCGAAAATATCTCGGAGTCGAATGTTCGCCATCGTTGCATGCGCGAACTTCGATGGTCACGAAAAGCATAGGAAAAAAATATATCACGGGGGGGTATCGAACCCACGACCAACACACAACTAGAAGACATATTTACCGATTTTACAAGACAGAATACATTTTCGTATATATATATACATATATATATATATATATTAAATTTCCATTCTAGAGAGAAAGGAAGTCAACGTAAGTGAATCAGCCGTAGGACCAACATAGCCTGGTACGGTTGTATAATTGTTGGTGAAAACTAAGGAGAGAACGTTATCACCGACGTATAAGGCGAATCGTCAAGATGCAGCGGACTCTTGCAAAGTACAGAAGAAATAGTACATGCAAAAAGTAGACAGCACTTATCAGGCATCGTGCAAGTACACTCAAGTTGGTTTGAATAAGGAATTTGTTTTTGGTTTTCCAACTTCATAACCGATGTAACTACCTTGGGCTTCAAGGTTATTCTTGGGAACCTTGACCTGAACTTCCTGGCTGCAGGCCTCGGATTTGATTGATGTTGGAGTACAGTGGTCCGAAGGTTGGATTAAAGGAGCATTCAGAACGCTAGAACACGACAGGCGGTTGATCATTGAACACGCTTCGAGTCTATCAGCAACTCTTAATTACTCCTATAGACAAAGCAAAGGAGAGCAAAACGAGTACTCATTAACAAAACCAACCCAAACAAAATGATTAGCAATCATCAAGGAGCAAGGTGTATTCGAGCGCAACGAGTTTTCGGGGACCCGCAAGCAGACCTTGTAGACATCAACATGATTCAATGATAATTAGCTATTTTGGTATCACGAGAGGAGAACGGCGGAAGAAAGTGTGCAACACAAATGGCTGAAGTCAACTATTATATAATAGCCGACACTCCTTCAATCTGGACCAACTATTCATCAACAACACAAAGCCATACATCGAAGTCTTAACATCAAGATGCCTATGCGTCCAACACCCCGTAGCCCTCGACGCACTCGTCGCGACGGCAAAGCAACCCAGAGATCTTTGTCAGATTTCGAGCAGACCCACCAAGGAGGCACAGCTTCTTCGCGCCAGACAGTAGCATCGCGTCGAAGAGATGAACAACCGCGACATGAACAGACAGACCAAGACGTGGGCCAGGCAGCAAGTAGGCGACATCAGTTGGGGCACGGGTCTCGCTTATCGGCAAGAGGGAGAGCAGATCCAGAAGACAGTGAGGTGCAATTTGTGATTAGGCATACTAGTCGTTCAAAGTCTGCTGAACCAGCAGCTGAGCGACACAGGGTAGCCAATGTCCGAGGTACTTCGGGCATTCATTCAGCGGGTGATAGACCGTATTCATGGCAGCCTTTTCACCGAGCACCTGAACGAGATTTCACTCGAAAGCGAACTCGATCGGGGAGTTTTACCAGTGCAAGTCAGGATTCCCTCACAGGCAACGGGGATGAGCGACAAGTCCAACGGCATAGAAATATGTCAGGGTGGGCCACGGGCACTCGTCAGCAAAACTCTGACGAAATCAGGGGCCGACAGCTAGAGCAATATTTGAGCGACCCACATGGGGATTATCGTAGGGAAGCCGAACGAAAACAACTACGTAGACGATGGGAACTCAGCCGACAGCACCGAGACTTCGCGCGATCGATACAGGATATGCGCAAGGCTAGTTACGTTGACGACGGTAAGCGCAAGTATAGTGACGTCGACGACGGTAAGCGCAAGTCTAGTGATGTCGACGACGGTAATGTTCATGGCAGCAGAAAACGACCACACAAAGACGAACAGGCGAGAGAGCCGATCATGACACCAGCGCAGTGGAACGAGCATCGCCGAGCCATGTGTCAACGCCTCGAAGGGAAGATATCCTTCTTTGTGGATGAACTTTGTCGAGCACAGGAAACTACGATGTCCCAAGATGTACATTACTAACGTCCACGATCGATACGTTGAAAGGAGCGTTGAATACTCAATTGGAAGCTATCAGGAAGAACAGAGCTCCGGAGCCACGGACATGGCCCGATTGGCCTTTAGACCGTTATCAATTAAGCAGCACAGCCGATAGAGACACACGAGGGGCGCTAGAAGAGGCACTGAAGAACGCCCATGTCTCAGGACTAGATGAGTCGTGGATGGTACGTTGGTTCTATAAGGTACTCATACATTTTAAGGCAGCAAAGGCCACAATTGACTATCTCCGTGACAACCATAATGAGCTGAGGGTATATCCGGCGGAACAGGTCATAGACCAAATCTGTCAACATGAGAGCAAGGCCACCGTAGACCCTACCTTTAAGAAGTTGGCGAAGGGTAATCCCCGCACCAAGGGTGTAGAGTCAGCCAGGGAACATTTGAACAAGATTGTGGAAGTTCACAAGAGAGCCTGGGAGCGAGCAGATAAGGGCAAGGACTTTTCCTAAGCGGTTGCTTAATCACTGCCTCATACAGGCCCTCGAGGACCTGACAGGTAATATGACGTATGAACGCACGCTACAACACCACATAGGTTGGGACCACCTGGAGACTGAAGACCTTCTCCGCATTTTAAATCCAGACATACAAGAAACCGATGCCATCCTCAGACAACGGGGACGGACACAGATGAATGTGGGGATAGGCGTAGACAGTTTCCAGCCCAACAACGAGATCGTAATTTGAATACGAATACAGGAGGAGGCAGCACACAACGCACAAGCACGTCTACGACCACCACGTGTTACGCGTGCAGAGCGGGTGCCCCACCCAGTTTCAGGCATATATCATCCTGCAAGCACTACCAGTCGAACAAAAAGGGTTGGATTCACATCCAGCTCGGGGCCGAGGATTTAAGCAAGGCGTATCCTTCGATAAGAGTTTGCCCGCGGTCAACACCATTACGGCTCTAACAGACTCGGACGACCAGCAAACGGAGCAGGAGGAGACCACGCCTACAGACACACACATTGCTTCCATACTGGCACACCCAGACGAAATCGAACAGGGTGAGTTAGAAGAGGATGCAACGTGGGAAACCATAGGCAGCGATCAGGAATAGGACGTAAGTGGGTGTCGGATGTAGATGCAACTTTAGTTTTCCCGTCTAGCACACCTGTGATACTATCGATCAAAGATCCATTACTTTCAATGGACAATCGAGTATTCATATCCATCCTGATTAACGGTAAGACATGCAGGGCGTTAGTAGATTCTGGGGCAAACAGAAGTTGCATTGATTCGACATCCGCACACGATTGGGGATTGCAAATTAAGTCGGCTCCGGAGGATCCTATATATACCTAGCTGATCGTAGTCTTCGTACACGGCGAATAGGCTCAACCGTACAAACTCCTGTACGATATGGTCTAGAGCTCACAGAACAGTCTTTCGAGCTAATGAATCTACCACCGGCTATCGACGCGATCGTAGGCCAGGATCTTATGCCTGGCTTAGGGCTATACGTGGGAGGCCTTCAATCGCCATTCTCACCCATAGATCCAACGGAGCTAGACAAACTATTGGAACCAATACCGCTGAGACGACCACCAGATTTGACCGAGGAAACCGGTGTTCGCCTGGAACCAGACAAGGAACTGAGGGACAATGACGGTATTCGAGAAAAGGACAGGTGCAGACTGGAAGGAGGCGAAGTTAGATTGCCAGTGACACCAGATCAAGCTGCAAGGATGCGGAAGGCAGTAAGGAACTTTGTAGCAGACAAATGGATACCATGGGTAGATAGACAGGTGCAGAAGTGGATTCAAGATTTGGTCATAGTTCAAAGGGAATACAGCCACTTCCGTCAACTTACCCCTTACTCTCGCCGTGCCAGAGTATACTCAATCTGGAGAACTAAAGAAAGTGAGTGTGTTTGGACCTCAGAGCGGTGAATGCATTAATACCGGCGGATCAGTTCATTATTCCCCGTATCAACGACATCATTGGTAACATCAAAGGGAAGAGATATTACACGACATTGGATCTAACCGCAGCGTACCATCGACTCCCAATTCACCACCCTGATTCTCAGTATCTATTCAGTTTCACACATGGCAAAAGCCAGTATTCCTTTACATCAGCGCCATTTGGACTACACACACTGACGCAGCAGTTTCAGCGTACACTGAGTGTGATATTGCAAGGACTTCCTGGCACACCACTACCTGGACGACATCGTAATAGCAACAGATGATTAGCGAGGAACACGTACGAGTAGTGAAAGAGGTCATTCGGCGGCTGACGTACCACAGTTTCAAGCTAAACCCTTCAAAATGTCATTTTGCAGTCAAAGAAGTCATGATCCTAGGGAAGCGAGTAT
>LUCW03000455.1:0-45382 GCA_001586965.3 Sphaeroforma sirkka | reverse complement strand
CTTATTGGATTTTGAGATTGGCGGAGGACCAAAATCTATAAGTAGTAGTTCGAGATTATAAAATTTAGTTTATAATATCCTTACATCTACTAATGTCTCAAATAGGTCCAAGTAGACGAGTCATACCAAATACTCAGGCTATTGGTTGCCATCAAAGTGAATTTAGAACACTTTGGAAAATATTGGAAAAAAGAGCTTTTGTGCGTAATTAATTATTTAAAATACAAATAAAACCAATGTATTATCTCACTATTGATCTTGATATTTTAGGACTGACCGGAGGCCGTATTTCTACATAGCCCCAGTAGCTTTTAGAACTACGAACGTACGTTAAGATACGATCTAGTTGGTAAAGCGAAAACCAAAGTAAAAAACGGTTTCGGTCATGACTTATCGAGTAAGTATGTGCCTATATGTACGAGTTCAAGACTCATGTTGTACTCTATGTCGTTTAGTATTTGGTCCAGTAACCATTTCCGATGTAGGCGCCTTACGTTTATTATTTGGTAAGGTATTAGCCAAAGGCTGTTCTTCATTAGTAAGTAAGTTTGAACAATTTTCTGCACTGTTGGTAAGCAGATCAGAAAGTTTAGTCACGTAGGGAAGTAGGTGGCAAATAGGGAATTTCAGATCCGTCAGGGTTTGTAGTCACCTGAGGAAACCCTTTTCGTTTATCTCGTGTGTTCTTATGTAAACGCTTATTCCATTTCTTATTAAAGATACGAAGAAAGTCACGCGAGATTCACGAAATGCATCGGAGGTTAGCTAAGCTACTGTCCCATCCATGAAACGGGTCTTGTAGTAAGTGTAACCGTCTTCGGATGTTTTCAATTATATCTTTGACTTGTGACTCCATAACTGGTACATCAAGAATCAAATGAGCGAGCGAATGAGAGTTTCGGAGGTAGGGATACGGTGAGTGCCTAGATTGGTTGCGCTAGTACCATCAATGTTATTCACTTCGTAAGTATCACTCTTCTCATCATGGTAGGAAATAACAAAAGGTCCTATCGTCTTAGAAGAGAGTTCGGTAACGTTGGCGTTTCGATTTATAATGTTAACGTAATCGCCGACTTTGAACTGAACAATGTTCTTAGTGTTATTCCATCGGTCATACGCTTTAAGTAGGACGCGATTCTTTGTGCTCGAGTAAACAGGGGTAAACAACGTTCTGCATATGCTCGATCTTTTGAAGCCACGGGGTAGCGTGTTTCGGGCGCAGTTTTATCAAACGTTGCTTGTAATTCACTATAGCGGCCAAAGAAATAGTGAAACGGAGTGTTCCAGTTTGAGGATTCATGCAGTTATTCATTTGAGTCTGAACCCATTTCAAATGATAAGGCCACATATCCTCAACGTCGTCTAGTGCGGTACGCAAGAGTTTCTTAAGTTCTCTATGACGTGTCTCATTTGCACCCTGCGTTTGAGGTTTGTAAGGAACACCACGCCTATGGGTCATGCCTGATACGAGTATAAGTGCCTCCATTACGTCGGTACAAAACTCACTACCGTTATCAGAACATAGTACTCGGGGAAACCGAAGTCATTAAAGACGTGATAGCATAATTCTGCCACTGTTTGTGGACGTTTGTTCGGTATTGCATAAAGCAAGTTATAGCCCGAAGCCACACATAAGAAATGACAGATATATACATCGCCAGTATGCTTGATCGCGGGAGTTTAACCAAATCGACTATGACTCGGCGCATCGGTTGGTCTTCTGTCACACTTTTTAGGGGTGCCCAACCGTATCGCTTGATCTGGTTCTTTTCACAATCAGTACAGCGTCGGTATACTTCACGTATGGTTTCTTTCAGCGCCGGGTGATCAAGCCCTGCACGAATAGCCATTTTATAAGTATGCTCATATGCTCGATGCGTTAAATTATGTATAATTTTAACTCTACTTTCGAGCTCCTCTAAGTCAGTCAGATTCTGCGTAACGCTGGCTGGATGAACCATAGTCCTGTTGGAAAGGGCAACCTCAGTATCAGGAGGGGTAGAGTCCTGAGATACATAATTGACAACATTGGATTGTTGAAGTATCTTCTTCAGTTGTTTCGCCACTCCTGGCTGTTCTTTAAGCAGCGCTTTAAGTAGTTGAGTGCGAGCTTCAGGTTCTCTTAGAGTTTTGAGTCTTTGATCCATGGCCTTAGCTAGTTCCATGTTTTTACGATCTAATGCCGTTTCAATCGGCATTACCTCGACTGCAATCTTGTTGGGTGCATGTGTTGTACGAGTCTTGAGCTTTGTTCAAACTCTTTAGACTCCTCTAGTTTAGCTAAGAATTCGGTTGAGGGTTTCCACTTAGTGGTACCTGCAGGACCGATGCGACAAACAATGGTGTGTTTCCAAGGCGTCTTCTTAATAGAATAGGATCCCTGATACAAGAACGTGTCGGTTTCACGGTCGACATAAATAGGTTCGTCTTGAATCATATTAATTAAATCACGTATCCATGGGTCGGAGTTACGTAAGGGACAACACAGCGTAATGGTAGATTTAGTAATATTAACATAATTTAACAACTGTGCGATAAGTTGACAAGGTGGGTTAGCCCACGCATTATGCTTTTGATAAGTCAAGCTGAAATGCATCACCTTTAGGATGAGTCAACGACCTATATTCAGAAACCTGTTTGTTATGTTCTGCGGCAAACATATCAACAGTAAATGGACCCCATCGTGATTGAGCGAGGTTAAACCATTTCTTATTTAGCATCCAATCGGTTGCTAATAACTCTTTGACTGTTTTCTGGTAGTCGGGCACAAGTCGAGAGAGCATGTCAGGAAGATGGTTATGTATTCCTGGAATGTGTGTATATTAAAAGCGAACTTGGCAATAATGTCATGCCAGCGGCTCACCAACTGTGAATCAGGGTTCATATCTTTTAAGTATGTTAAAGACTTTGATCACAGGCGACAGTAAAGTAACTTCCATAAAGGTAGTCTTTAAACTGTCTTAGCGCAGTAACTATAGCAAGGAGCTCTTGTTTAACGGTAGGGTAATTCCGTTGACTCTTATTATAACTCTTGCTAAAGAATTGTATGTAGCGCGGTTTACCATTTATCGTTTGGTAAAGCACTCCACCTACCGCTCGATCTGAAGCGTCGGTTGCTACTTGGAATGGGACACCATCCACAGGGTACTGCATGATGGGTGCGTCCATTACTTTACTTTTGACTAGTTTAAATGCATCATCACATTCTTTAGTCCAAAGCTTTCCCAAAGGTCCTTTGTGCAGCCGTAGGTGACTGAAAGGCTTTAAGTAATGAGAAAGATGCGGTACCGAATCCGAGAAGAAGTTAACAAACCCACACACAGAGTTCACATCTCTTCCAGTAATTGGTGTTGATAAATCCAACAGAAACTGTTTCTTGCCAGGATCAATTTCTACCCCTGCTGCAGATACTTTGTAGCCAAGTAAGTGTATAGTATCTTTAGCAAAAGAACACTTGTCTTCGTTAATCTTAAGTTTAGCATGATTAAGTCGCTTTAAGACTTCTTTAACGAGTTTAGCATGTTCATGTGCTGTCTTTGTAAAGATAACTATATCATCTAAATAGACTGATACGTTATACGACAGGTCCGCAAATAGTTCCATCATAACTTGTTGGAAGAAAGAAGGTAACATGTGTAAGCCTTCAGGTGCACCTTTAAACTGGTACTTCTTACCTTGCCAAGTAAAGGAAAAGTATTTCCTATGAGGCTGATATATTTGTAGTTGATGGAATGCAGCTTTTAAGTCTATCTTGGAAAAGATAGTCGCACCCTCCATTTTGCGTAGTATCTCGCTTATCTTAGGTAAGGGAAAACTATGTTGCGGAATTAGTTTGTTGATTGGCGACAGGTCTAGTACTACTCTTTGTTTTACTAAACGTTCCATCAGATTTATATTGATCGACCGCTAAGAGAGCTAAGTTAACTGGGGTTGCATCATAATTGATTTCACTAGACCCTGTTTTAACCAATCTTCGATTTGGGTTTTGACAACGTCTTTGTGTCTCCAACTCACGTAGTTATGTGAAGGACACTTTAACTTAGAGAAGTCGACGTTTGTTAAGTCAAGTCTAACGTACCCATTAGAGAACTTAAACATACACCAGTCAGTTATTGCAATCTTCCTGTTTTGTATAATTAAGTCCATAATTATATCGGTGAAGTGCGGAATCATATCCTTTGCTTCACCTTCCGGAGGTTTAGGTATCTTTAACATATTATCATCTGACTGATCTTTATTCGGGTCTAGCCCATTAGGCAGACCAGTGAGTGTTATACCTAAACTGAGAAGATCAGTCATACCTATAATTAAATCGTATTTCTGAGACATGTCAGTAACGATTAGGTGAGTCTTCACTTCTCTTCTATCTGACAGCATTATGTGTGCATAGTCAATGGCTTGTTCGCAAGTAGTAACTTTGCCATTTCCCAAGATTAAATCAGTTGTTTCGTTATGGACAGCCATATCTGTAGCGTAGGCTACTCGGCATGAGATAGCAGAGACTTCAGCCCCTGGATCAAATAGTGCCATAACTTTTTCTCCATTTACGAAAACTGTTTGAAAGATACGTTCATCTCCTTTGGTATAGATTTTATTGAACATTTTCTCATAATCTTGCTCTAGTGCGCACATATGGTACTGTCAGTGCTTAACTTGGACGTCTGGTAAGTCCTTGCAATCCTCTTTGTGCCAACCGTTAGTACCCTTGCAAGTAGCACACTCTTTCATATAGTGTCCAAAATCTGGCTTGCCTGGTGCACACTTAACAGGGTCGTGTCTACCATTCCACTTGCCATTACGTTTTGTGAGGTTGTAACCACACTTCTTGCAAGGCGCTCTCACCTTCTTATCACCTTCGGTTCGGTAGAAGTAGAGCCAGTACCCCTCCAGTAGTAGTGCGAGGTTTCTTAGTACTACGCGCAGTATTAGTCTCTACTGCGTTTCGCTTAGTGGGCTGGGTGTAGCTCGTGGTACTAAGTACTCTAGTAGAGGAATTGGTATGCTTGTGTACTATCTTCTCAAAGACAGACCAAGGCATAGATCGCAAATCACCATAGGCGATGATGTCATCATTGACTTTCTTAAAGAGGTTAGCTCCCAGAGTCTCCATCATCTGACAAATTAATAAATATTCGCCAGTATAGGTACGACCACCCATCCGTGTATTCATATGTGTCATATGAGCTAGAGCACCTCGAATAGTGGTATCGTTCGCAAAGAACTTGCGAGACTCTAGAAGTTCACGGTCACGTGCATCTTCAAAAAAGGTGTTAAGTATATTATCACGCAACTGGTGCCAGGGTAGGGCTTTCCAGTTGGGCTCATGAGCCTTTCAAGATAGTTCGCCATTCACCTGGCTCACAGAAATGAATAAAGGCATTCATCATCTGCTTATCCCTAAGGCTGGCAGACTCCTTAAGTTGGTCGAAGGCCTTCAGTGTCTCCACTGTACTCTCATTAGTAGAGAAATCGACCTCAGCCTGCGCGTTACCTAGCTGCTTTATAAAGCTTGGTTCTAAGTGTTCACGAGGCTCATGCTCAGTGCTACGGGCCGTTAGTGCCAAGATGGTGTCTATTTCCTTTCTCTTGTTATCGATTAGATAGCGAATGTTATCCGCTTTCCTATCGTCAAGGTCAGAGTCATTCAATAGACGGTCCTCAAGGACTTGCTGCATACCAGAGCGTAATAGCCTGAGACGAGTATGTCTGGCTCTCACTTCCTCATCCTCAGGATTAGAGCGGGAACTCTCTAACGAGGTACTGGTGTAGCGATTGCCAAAATCGTGATTACCAGGGTTAGTTGGCAAATGAGGGTCGATATTACGAGGATGGTAAGCCTCATCGAGTTCCATACGATCATATCCTCTGACAGGGTTAGGTTTGTCAAGAGGATGGTCGATGGTAGCATCAGAGCTATAGAGATTAAATTTTGAAATATTATCTCTCTCGCCAGTGGTAATTGGCTTAGTGGTAAACATACTGGCTGGTAAACCAGTAGGTCTCGGGTTCGAAACCCGGCCCGAAATTTTTTTTTCTTCTTCGGTATAGGAAGAATATCAGCCAAGTGGGACACGATAGAGGGGTCCACAACTGCCGCTGCCGCTAGCTCCTTCAAGAGCGCTTCAGTGCGGTTCAATTGGCGTTGAGATTGAGAGGATCCAGCCACTCGTTGTCGAGTTATGGCGTCCTCAGCTTCGGCCCCAAGATTTGAGCTGAATGGAATGGCTTCTCCATCGATGGCGAAACCGAAATTTTCGGACAGGTCCAATACTTCCTTTTCACGCCGGATTTGTGCTGGAGTGTCCTTTAGATGTGAAGTTATAATGCCCCCCGACATTCGTATCCACGAATTTTCCAGCCTTTCGACGTTTATCCCCAATATTTGACGGCACGTGGTCAGGGGCAAGCTGGGGTCCTGAGCTTCACTCCTAGGTGATACACGGACGCTGGCGAGCCTTTCCGCGGTAGTAGATACCTCTTCTTCCAAGGCTTTAGGATCCGACGAGTCATCCTCAGAATAATCCTCTGTACCAACCTCAGAATTTGCTTCCCCAACAGTATCCTCGGCAGGCTCAACTCCAGACAGGCTAGGTGTTTCCACAGGGACCTCAGGAACCTCGGCAGGCTTAGCAGGCTTAGAGCTAGCGGCTCCCTTGCCTTTAGAAGTACCCTTAGCCATAGTAATTGCTGGATAGTAAATTGATGTCAGACAGTCTAGAAGCAGTACACTACTGTAACTACTATATAACTGAAAAATATGTAAACTTCGATGGAAATTACTAGGTTTCAAACTATATTAAACTAAAATACAATTTAGTCAGTTAGGATTTAGCAGTGGTAGCTTGTGTAAGAATGATCGGGACTGCCTCTTGTTAAGAGCCTAAATATCCTCGATCACACAGTGCGTACCTCTAGCTGTTCTTTATTGAATAATTTTCACTAGAAGTACTAAGTGTTCATGACCACTTGCCTAATTTCTAAATAGACATAATAACGTAAGTCACGTCAATACATTAGCTGATATAAATAAAGTTCCATCTGAAGAAAAGTTAAAAAAAGAAAAAGACTTATTGGATTTTGGAGATTGGCGGGAGGACCAAAATCTATAAGTAGTAGTTCGGAGATTATAAAATTTAGTTTATAATATCCTACATCTACTAATGTCTCAAATAGGTCCAAGTAGATGAGTCATACCAAATACTCAGGCTATTGGAGCCATCAAAGTGAATTTAGAACACTTTGGAAATATTGGAAAAAGAGCTTGTACTAATTATTTAAAATACAAATAAAAACCAATGTATTATCTCAATTGATCTTGATATTTTAGACTGACCAGAGGCCGTATTTCTACACACATTGCTTGACTACCGCGCCGACGACTGACTCTGCCCTATCTGCCCCGGTGGCCACAAATTCACCACCAGCCACTTTACCTGCATCCAACAATCGATTCAACGCATCCTAGTAGGCCCGAAACTGCCGCACATTAACCCTAACTTTTTCCAGCAATTACAGAAGCGCCACAGTTTCTACGGTATCTGGACCCTCCACGAACTCCTTGAATCTCTATTCCAGCATGTAGAACAACTACCGTACCCTCACCCGTCTCTCGCACATCACCAAATGCTACCCCAGCTAACCACACTGTCAAATTATTACTTCCAAATTTTGGTCCAAACCGTCATCGCTCCTATTGGTTCCGCCTATGATACTTCCGATTCAAGCCAGTGTAGAAATACGGCCTCCGGTCAGTCTAAAATATCAAGATCAATTGAGATAATACATTGGTTTTTATTTGTATTTTAAATAATTAGTACAAGCTCTTTTTCCAATATTTCCAAAGTGTTCTAAATTCACTTTGATGGCTCCAATAGCCTGAGTATTTGGTATGACTCATCTACTTGGACCTATTTGAGACATTAGTAGATGTAGGATATTATAAACTAAATTTTATAATCTCCGAACTACTACTTATAGATTTTGGTCCTCCCGCCAATCTCCAAAATCCAATAAGTCTTTTTCTTTTTTTAACTTTTCTTCAGATGGAACTTTATTTATATCAGCTAATGTATTGACGTGACTTACGTTATTATGTCTATTTAGAAATTAGGCAAGTGGTCATGAACACTTAGTACTTCTAGTGAAAATTATTCAATAAAGAACAGCTAGAGGTACGCACTGTGTGATCGAGGATATTTAGGCTCTTAACAAGAGGCAGTCCCGATCATTCTTACACAAGCTACCACTGCTAAATCCTAACTGACTAAATTGTATTTTAGTTTAATATAGCTTGAAACCTAGTAATTTCCATCGTAGTTTACATGTGAACATGTACGTATTGTTTTAGTTGCAATCATAGCACAGAGCCGAATGATTGGTGTAGCCTCGGAGCAGCGGTTAAAGCTGTCGTGTCTGGCTTTGGCCCGTTTTGAGGTTGGCGGTTTACCTATGACCAGTTGGTAGTAGTATTGGTGCCGGGCCATTGCCGCGATCTTCTTGTCGGACCAACCTTTTGTTGAGTTCTTTCTAATATCGTCACAGCGTAGTCGGAGGGCTATATGACAATTACGTGTACCCCGTGGTTTTGTGTACAGTTTTTAGGTGGGCGTGTATACATAGATACTATACGGAGGGCTACCACCGCGTGTCGCAAGTCGATAGATCGTACTCAGGGTTTGATGGCACTCTGTTCGAGGCCAAATTCGCGTCCTCGCGCATCAATGTCGTCTAAGAATGACTGGAGCGGAACCGGGTGGGGGGCTTACTTGGGCCGGAATTTTGCTAGCGTGACAGCTAAGGTATCCATGTAAATAATAAGGACCTGGGGTCCGATGGTTGAGCCTTGTAAGATGCCATTCGTTCTATGTAATAGATGGAGGCGTCGGCATTGTTGGCATTTGTTGGGCCGATAGATTTGTTTCGTTGGAACTATCTGGAGATCGAGTTCAAAGGTGTGGTCACCGCAGATACGATTATGTCGGGTCTAAGCAGTGGTGAAAATTATCGTTGGACGTAAGTGGCGGTGACCGAAAAAGTTAGGCATACTTGGCGATGCACGAGAATGTTAGGCATAATTAGCGGTGTACGAGAATGCTAGGCATATCGGTAGTGTACTAAAGTACTAAATAAAATGTTCACCTGCGGGGGTCTCAAAAATGTTAAAAAAAGCATAGCAACGGTGTATGTACGAGAATGCTAAGCCGTGGCGGCGTAGCGGGAAGCCGCGGGATAGACCGATAGAGAGAGGAGGATTCCAAATTTCCATGGCTCCAGCGACCAGCAGTCCAGCAGTCCGATTATGAGTCAGGAGTCATGAGTCATGTAGCTCAGAGTTAGACAGCAATGCCACCAGTCCAGACTTGAGACTCTAGAGTCCAGACACCAGAGTCCCGACACCAGAGTCTAGAACTCCAGGGCAGTTGGCACTGAGGTCTGAGGGTTCAGGGCAGTCTTGATCCACAGGGGTCCAGGGGTCCAGGGTCCAGGGGTCCAGGGTCCAGGGGCAGGGACCAGGCTTCCAGCCTCACTTCAGAAGTTCAACACTGGACTCCAGGAGTCTACTATGACACTGTCCAGGCGGTAGGAACTACGTAGACAGTTAGACTCAGGCACCTTTGACTTCGTTTTTGTTTTTCAAACAGAGTCACTTCTGCGAGAGAAAAAAAAAACATTTTTACTCCCATACAAATGACCCAGAGGGCCAGGCCAGATTCCATAGTGGGCACTGGGCAACCCTTGGAAAATAGAGACAAAATCAGGTATAGAACATTACAACCAATCAGCGGGTAGAGAAATTTAGACCAGGTAGTTTAAAAAAAAAAGACAATCTTTTGTTGGATGTACTTTCGTTAGTTTCGTAGCTAGCTTTCAAAAGTTAGCTCATCCATGATAGAGTTGAAGCCTGTTGTCCAAAATCGAGTCGATTTGGACAAAAAATAGACCAGAAATCGCCAAAATGAAGCCAAAAATGAAGCCATTTATTTTCTTTCCAAAAACAGCAATGCTGGAAATCCTTCACTGCTACCGTTAACACAAGAAGACATTGAATTTTCAATTTCTAAATACTTGTGTGAAGCCAAGGTACCGACCGAACCGACGTGCTCGAGTTGGGATTAGAGCCCCCTCTTTCGATTGGTAGGTTATCTTATTTTGTTCAATCAATTACCGGATTAAATCCATCGTTCTCTATGGTTAGATTGGTGGTAGGAAATTCACGAAAAAATATGATATATGTATATATAAACGTCCGTATTACTCCAGGAGAGCCCACTGTGCAGGCGTTTATAAAAAACAAAGCCCGCCAGCCAGGGTGGCCCAGGCGCGAAGTCGTGTAAATAGCTAAATATGAATATTTACAGTGGGTCTTGTTTTTATATGAAAAAAAACTCTGGTTTCTTTTTAGATCTTTTATTTTGTTTAAAAAAAAAACATTAAGAAGAAGAATTACTTTAGAAGGCTATGCGTTTTCGCAATTCTATTTTTACCTCAGAATGTTTACATGATGACGTGATTTTTGGGTTTAGTCAAACCCTGGCCTGGTACTTGGAGTCTAGACTGTAGTCTGGAGTCTGGACTCTGGGACTAGGTCCACCACTCTACCACCTCCGTAAGCACTTGGGCTGAAAACATAGTGAAGAGCATTACACACGAAAGAGATCACTTAGAGCACCCCTCAGCCCTTAGGGAGTCAGGGCTGAGGCCTGAGGCCTGAGGGCTTTAATCCCCTAAACCGGTAGGTCAGCTACCCTTTATGTAGCCCCTCTCTCTACTAGCCTCCAGGCTCCAGGCTCCAGGTTGCAGTAACTTTTTGGCCAAGTTAGGGACTTCAGGAGTCCAGGGCTACTATAGCCCCCTCACTGGGCTTAGTATGCTGGGACTCCCCTGCGAGTCTGGGTCTCTCCGGGAGTTAAGCTGGGGTTATGGGGGTACATACCAAATAGAAGTTGAACGTAAACGCATATTTATTCAATTTTAAACATTAAAACGTTTATAATGGGACCAGATGACAGAAGGTAGTCGAGTATGTACTAGATTTTAAATAAAATATTGCAAAGATTACAGACTTCTAAAATTTTAGACCCACAAAATGCAAATAGTCTTAGACTACTGGGAGTCTAGAAAGGACTCACTAGTAGCTGGGACTCTGGGACCTAGAGCTTCCTCTACAGGAGGGCAACTCATTTCATTGGCAGGAGACAGGGACTCAGGGTCCCAGGGAATCTCGACTTTTGAGAGAGATAAATAAATACCCTCACCATACTCCAGTCAGCACTCAGCAGTCGGTCATTAACTCGCTTTGGTCCAGCCCGTCCAGAGCTCCAGCCTCCAGGGCTCTAGGAGTCCAGGCCCTCAACCCCAGGGGTAGCCGGGGACCAGCTTTTAGGGCCCAAGCTTCCAGAGGGCCCAGAGCCAGCGTTCTCGAACTTCGAAGTCGGGACTGTTCCATTCAAATTGCGTGTTTTAAAATCAGAAAATGTGCAGTTTTCATCATGGAATATTCGAAAAAGTAGCGAGCCATTTACAAACTCTCCGTACAATTTTTGGTATTTTTTGGATTTAATATAAAAAATATGCAAAAAAAAGTGAAATCAAGTGAAATTATGAAGGTCTGATGAGTGATGACAGCGATCAGTTCATGACTCAGATCAGTCAACTAAACTCATGAGAAGTCCCAAGACCCAAGTTCCCAAGTCCGAAGCCCCAACTCCCAACTCCCAACTCCCAGCTCCCAATTCCCAAGAAGTCCCAACAATAAGAAGAGATGAGTCACGACTTACGGGCGTTGAGACTGGAGACTTGTGAGTTGTGAGTGGAATGAGTGCTAAATAATATATTTATTAGAGCGTCGAGCCGTTGATTAAAATGAGATTGATGAGAGTGGACAATTTGACTATGTAAAAGTCAGACAGGTAAGCCGCGAGATTGAGTGGCGCACTGACACTATTTACATCTGAGATCACAGCCTCACAGAGTCACAGCCTCACAGCCTCACAGCCTCACAGCCTCACAGCCTCACAGCCTCACAGCCTCACAGCCTCACAGCCTCACAGCCTCACAGCCTCACAGCCTCACACTTCACACTCACGTCTCGCAGCATATTTATTTATTTACATCTTTTGTTATTTACTTTTTATTTTTTTAGGCTATAGCATAGCCGCCTTCGGGAAAAGGCACTTTCAAAGTAAAATAGAAGGAAGCAGATTGCGGTACGCAGTTTTCTATATAGAAAAAAAGGGTACGAGGGGCAGGCCGTAGGGCGCAGTGCGAAGGGTCAAGGACTCAAGGGACAGCAGGTAAATAGACTTTGGTACTAGTAGAGTGGGTCTGATATTTGACAGTCTGAGTGTCTGGCACTTTGAGTCTCCAACTCTGAAGTCTGAAGTCTGCAGTCTGCAGTCTGCACTCTGAAGTCTATTTAAAAAATATATATATATATTAAAAATGTGTTCTGAATTTGTATTTTGATGTTTGATGTGGTGCTTTTGTATCTTTGTTTTTTTTTTAAATCATCAACTCTTTGATCTTGTTTTTTTAAATAATTTTTTGCTCGAGTTATGATTATACAAAAAATTGTGAGACTGACTGGACACTGATGACAGTCTATCTGACTGATATAAGCACACGACTGCCACACGCCACACGCCACACGCCACACGCCACACCACACGCCACACGCCACACGCCACACGCCACACGCCACACGCCACACGCCACACGCCACACGCCACACGCCACACGCCACACGCACACAGTGACACAGCCACACTGCCCACTCACAGTTACGACACACTGTGACACACAGTCATCACACACACAACAAGAGGAGAAGAGAGACAGAGACAGAGAGCCTGGCAACAGTGGAAAGACGTCTGACAGACATTGTCAGACCTGTATTTTGGCACTTGACAACTTTACAATTACAATATTTACTCACAAAACTGATGACACAGGGTAGAGTGATCAGTAAACCTGAAGTTCTGACAACCTCTCTTCTGAATTTTGGCACTAGACAACTTTACAATTACAATATTTACTCACAAAACTGATGACACAGGGTAGAGTGATCAGTAAACCTGAAGTTCTGACAACCTCTCTTTTGTAAAATATTTGGAAATATTTACAACAAAATACACCTCTTGGCTCTTGCTCAGTGATCAGATTGATCAGATTGTTTGTTCTATAAATATGTAGTATTTGAACCTATCAATATTATGTATTAAATACTCAAACATGATAGATGTCCAGTAAATATCGAGAAGAAACTAGAAAGTAGAACTAAAAGGCTATGCGGCCCGGGTGTTGATATGATTTTTGAAGATCAGAATAAGATTTTACTCGCCCGTACGAACAAAAAAAAATATCACGGGATAGTTTTCAAAGAAGTTTGTATCAACTATCACAAGTATTTAAATATTTTCGAATATGTATCAACTTTGCAATCAGAAAATCAGAAGGCAGAAGCTGACGCTGAACTGCTGCACTGCTGAACTGCTGAAGCCTGGGGGCTGGGGCCTACTACTAGAAGTTAAAATCAGAACTCGTTCCCAGCTTCCCAATTCCCGCAGACTTTACTCCAACTATGACAGTGAACAGTGAACAGTGAACACTGAACACTGAACACTGAACACTGAACACTGAACACTGAACACTGAACACTGAACACTGAACACTGAACACTGAACACTGAACACTGAACACTGAACACTGAACACTGAACACTGAACACTGACCAGTGAACACTCACTTTCTGGTATATATTTATTTTACTATGTACCTTATTTTTTAAACATTATTTAGCGGATAGCCTGAGGCCCTGAGGCCTGATCCCTGGGGCCATGGGTAAATGACGCTACCAATAAATACTATGTAGTATAATTTTTTATTTTAAAAATTGTAGGATGTAGGGCCGGGTCAGGATGTATTTATTCATGTACATATTTATTTACGTATGTCACTGTAGGGCCTGGCCTTGTAGCTGTTATTTGTTTTTTAAAACAATAAATATAAAACAAAAGCAGAAGAAGAGTTAAGAGTAAAATTACTTGTTTTTGTTTTTTTTAAATTCTTGTAAAACAAAAAAAAGACTACTTTAGAGAGGGAGAGACCCAGACACCCAGCTCCGGGAAGCTGAGAACCAGCGGCGGGCAGCGCCCCAGGCCCAGGGCCCAGGGCCGTCCTAGGATACAGCATATGTAATATGTTGCTCAAAAATTGTAAAAAAATCCAGAATGACAACAGTCCGCGAATATGTAATATATCACATATATGTAAGGCTGCATCTGCATTCCGACACAAATCACACAACCACTGTCGAATTCAGAACTGACTAATAAACTTAACTGAACTTTAATCGAAATTAAAATGGTTCCACTATGCTGTGTACTTTGTCTAGGGTCTGGCTGCGGCCCTTGTAACTTTAAGGGCGTCAAGCAGCTGAACGCGAGATCTTCATTCCGGAAACGAAGGGGTGGATGTGCACCGAAGTATGTTTGTACTGCGCCGCCTCCGGTCATTGTCCAGCCTACAATAGCTCCTCAAGGCAATTCACAGATTCCAGTGCAGCGCGTAAAGTCTTGCACCTCTGTTTCTGGAGATTGTGACGTAGTTGATGCTACCCGAAGGTTATATGCGAGATCATCAATAACTTCGATGTCCTCATCGTCGTCAGCGAACGAAGACCTATCTCCTATTGTCAAGCGACGAGCATCTGGGATGCGTGGATCGTTTTCTTTTGAAGTTTTCAAATCTTGAGGTGTTGAAATGTCGAAAATTACACATTGTATGCGATTTTCAAATCACTACTAGAGATGCTGGGCCTCGAGTTAAAATGTATATATGCTCGCAACCTTCCGAGGAGAGTCTACTGCAGCTGCATTGCGAGTAGTTTATAGTTTGTTGGCCATCACACATGCCAGGGTGAAATGCTGCAAGCTGTGCAGAACATCTTTTCGCACAGATTTACTAGCTGGGGTAACGTACAAGAACGTTAGTTTTCTATCAATTTATGACGTTAAGTGCCGGCGATGATTAGTCGAGTACCCGTATATGCCGAGGAGCCGGCAACTACCGCTCAGCCTTCTGGTTTCACTTCTTCACTCGTCTGCTGCTCTGATGTCACGCAAGAAGCACACCAGACTGCCTTCACAAGACAAGAAGAAGGATGTAATGAATGCAACATATCCTAAACTGAGTAATTATGGGCATGTAGTCAAGGACGGACACACGCCTGTTAGTTTCTATCAGAAGTGCCCCAAGTTGTGACTAAAGAATAATAACATGTAGCTAAGTAATATAAAAAAAATTAAGCAGCAAACCAATTCGGCTCCCGAGATGATTGCTATTTTCCCCTCGAACTGATATGTGTTGGTATCGATATTTATACGAGTATTTAAAACTACTTGGCTGTGAGCGGGTTTCAGACTGAATCACCATGAGAGTTGTGTTCTATAGCTCACGAATAAACTGCAACGATGAGTAGTACATGTTATATATATCACTTTTCACGCGAGGTATATATTCTATACGAGTCTTGATGATAGTAGAATACATTATGTCGGTCTTATGCTCAAGTTTTGACGAGTAGTTCATATTATGCTCAAGTTTTGACGAGTAGTATATGTTATGCTTAAGTCTTAACGAGAAGTACATGTTGTATACAAGTCTTAACGAGTAGTACTTATTATACTTAAGCCTCGACGAGAAGAATATGTTCTGTATAAGTCTTGACGAGTAGTATATATTATGTTCATGCTCAAAGTCTTGACGAGTAGTACATGTTATGTTCAAGTCTGGACAGGTAGTACATGTTATGTACAAGTCTAGGCGAGTAGTATATGTTATGTACAAGTATTGACGAGTAGTACATGTTATAGAATCCTTAAATGAAACAGATATACTTGAGGGAGTGAGAGCACAATCACAAATACATGTGCTATGAAATACAAGTTAAGCCACACGCGTGTATTTGCGTGAATTTTACTACGGGTCATAGGAACGCGTATACACAGTACGAGTTCGGAGACACGAGAAATTTTTGCATAGATGGATAGTCAATTAATTTTCTTCGCACCCAGAACACGCACCCAGCAATTGTTATGAGAAATGAACTGTTATGTATGTGACATATCTTCCACTCCACGTATTTAAAAGCATGTCAATAGACTACACAAATACGAATTCCATTGTGAACAAGAAGAACATGAGATGTTGTGAGAATAATATGTACTGGTCGGGTGGGTTTGTGATTCTCACGTACCTTTGAGAATACTAACCACGTACAACGGAAATGAATGCGAAACACAGAAGTATACACCTGTAAATACATACCAACAGGCATCCAATTATAGGTGTCTGTTTCTACTTCTCTGTGTCTACTTGCGTGGACAATTCGAAAAGTTGTTCCCACATACAATTGATTGTTTAAATAATTACTAGCGTCTTGGTTTGTGAGGTTTCTGACGGTGTAGTCCACTCTTTAGGGGCAATTCAGTGTAATGGCGGACATCCCCTATATGTCAACAATACACGAAGTAGTGCGTCTGCCGCACGGTAAATTTGAATGTTTTTCCATGACAACGCTCGTGAGCTTAATTTTTTTACGCAGCTACATATCACGCTTTCGAATATGTGATGTGCAAGTGTTCGATACCCCTCAAACGTTTCCAACACAGCAAAATTTATTGTATGCGTTCAAGTGATGGTCAACTCGTATAACGAAATCATCCTGCTAACAAGGCGAGGGGTGCAGAGACGTTCGCGTACGCAGATCATTCGCACGTATATATGCCAATCGACTATGAAGAGATGTTCAAATCTGTAAATAAATTTTGTATTACACAGATACACAGTGCCGCACTTCCAAGTATGTACCGTACGCCTATATTGTTCGGGTACAGCTATTTATATTGATTAATTGTTCTGCGAGCTAAGATTAATATCTGTACATCAACTCTCTCGCTTGATATACTGACAGATGTCATGACTCAAAACTAGCACTTCTCGCAGCAACGAAGAGCTGTACATAAAGTTGGTTCCATCTCCGCCATCAGGATCGTTCCTATCATTTCGTTACAATTGAGAGGTCACTTTTCCAATGCTACTTCCGACTATTGCAGCTATGAACTGAAAGTTGTTGCGGGGCGGAAATCTTCCGCCTGAATAGATGACATCTATATACAAGACTTGTGAAGCATGACTCTCGCCGTTATCATTTAACGCTGCAGTAGTTGACATACATTCAATACTATTGGCCATCACGCCCGCAAGGGACCGTATTGAGAGAAGCGGATAAACATTCTATATGCTTGTAACTCGTTGTCCTGCTTGCCTGCGGATTCTCCTAGTACTTGCATATATACATTTTTACGATGGTGACCATGAGTGAAATGTTTTATGAAGATCCCGATCGACCCTCCCAGCGAGTCGCCGGGGTATCGAAGCAACCCTTGAAAGTAATTCAGTAGTCCTGTGAGGAATACGAACACATCCCAAACTACGCAAGGGATTCGCACTGATCTACGATGCCAAGTGCTCAATCAAGCACACACGCATGCACACGCCTAAAGTACCACTTCTGATAGCGTATCACACACAAAGTCATCGCAATCCGGCTTACGTTGCAGACAGAGTCACTCCGATACCCAAACCGCACGCCGAATGACATACTCTCAACGGATCAAATAGGACGTGAGGGGACCTCTGCAACATTCATTCATTCATCACATGTCAAGCGACCCTAATGAGCCACCTAAAATGCAAAGGTTGCCGCATATTGTATACCTTGACGCCACAAAGCGGATACGGTGATGCCTAGCAACACGGACGATACAGGGCCTATGAAGTATCATAGGCAGAATCCAGATATACCATGTGTTTTAGCACTACACCAATTCGGTTACCAAAGCCACCCCCCCCCCGCACACACACGCACAGAACAGGTGTACGATTTGAAATATACATCCACTGGTCATGAGGTCCCCCAATACAGCACAATAACTATCAGGTGCGAAGTGGTCGATATTCTACATCATGGCGAGTCATCGGTATCTAGAGATCCCTGGTGTGCACAGCATCATGGCCGCCTTCATAGCATGCTATATGTCATGCCTATTCCTGCTATAACATTGATACGTACACAGTTCAGCACTCTTTGCTCAGTGTGGCATCGCGGATGAATACGGACATACACACACTTCAGCAACACGTGTACAGTGTTGAGAAAATTTCCCCCTCTCTTTCAATATCGACACTTGCCTCTCATCTCGAGGCTGAGATCGGTGGCAGTCTATTCTCATCCCATGGTGGCGAGCCAGCGGAACATGGATATGATAGTGTAGATGACAGTCAGAGCCACACCGATGCTCATAGCTATCACGCGCTGTATACCGTAGTCGCCCGACGATAGGAAACCCGCCGCCAGCAAACCTATGGTACCACCCACTAAGAGAGTCACCAGGCATGACTGTGTAATGCGCAAAACTACAATTAGGCTTTCAAGGAAACAGTCTGAGATTTTGTTGGCTACGAGTGTTTGAAGGGCTCGGAAGGGAATTGGGTGAAATATACGTTGCCGCACACGAACGGTGATATTGACGCGGCTGTTACAGGTGCAAATGAAGCAACAACTAGATGCCAGCTGAAAGGCGGGTAGAATAGTATTGTGAACAGGATGGGAGAACGCATTGATGCAGTTTTACCATATTGACTATGGGGTGTACTTAACGACCATGGAACATGTCGGGCGTGTGTATACATATATGCTCGAAGTAGCCCTGTACCAGAAAATATTTGCTTAAGTTTTTGTCGAGTACCTGTTTGCTAGTTTCTAAAGAATAATCACTTATATGAACTTGCAATCAACACCGCTCGCGGTGTATGTTCCTAGCACAACCTGAACGTAAAAAAACAAGGGCATGCTATGCTTACTATCTAGGAAAACTTTCATACTTGATGCCAAGATATTTTCGGGACATATACGTTTGTGACATAGTAAAGTCGCGCCTGTGAGTACACTTGGTTTACGAGTGACATACTGGAATAAGGTATTCTTTTGCGCGTGTACGGTCAATAACAAAGTGCGTGCGGATCAGTCTTTGATAGATAGACGGGCGTAGGTATCGCAACCAGCGCATTTGACTAAAGAGATAGCCGAATGTTCAACTATGGGAACTAAAAGACAGCAAATTAATGAATATATTCTAAATTGCAAGTAAATTGCGCTTAGATTGTGTTCATGAGAGTTTACTCGTATACTGGCAGGTGGTCGTACACGGCATTCGGTAGCAACCATTGAAGATGCACCATAAAAACGCGCCCGTGAATCAATTCAAGATACACAAATGCATCTATTATGTGCGCAAAAAAAATGTTGAAGCATATAACCTACCCAGACAACATACAGCACCACAATCAGCCATTTGTGTGGTGCTTGGCGGAAACTGAGGACGCACACGCAGCTAGCAACAAAGTGAACGAGCCCATTGGTCATTAGCATCCATATGAAGATCAAGTAGAAGATTTCGCCAAAGTTGCTGTGGAGCCGTATATATAGAGAGAGCGTGAGTGGCATATAGTGTGTGATACACAGATATGCCTAGACAACCACGGCTTCACTTAATCAGTTTAGTGATACACATTGATCCCCGGTGAATCACACATGGTAGCTATGGAAGAGTGGCCCCTATCATGACACCGAGAGAGCACAATCCAATGATTAATCGATGTAGATGTGAAATTTGCGCGTATAGACTTACGCGCTACCAGTATAGGGACAACACTCATTTTTAATTTTGTAAACCGGGATCAGTACTCACAAGTATATATATATATATATATATATATATATATATATATATATATATATATATATATATATATATATATATATACAAAATATACATACGTATACATGCACAGAGATATACATATATATGCATATACATATACATACACATTGCACACACATATCATGTACACATGCACATGCATTGTATATACATATATATGTATATATATATATATATATATATATATTATGTATATATATATATATTGTATATATATATATTGTATATATATATATATACATATACATATATTATATTATATATATATATATATATATATATGTATTATATATATGAATGTGTATATTGCGTATTGACAGCATATACATATATATATATATATATGCATAATATAAATATATTATACATGCATATTATATATATGTGCATATAATATATATATGTATATATTTGTATGTATATTATATATGTATATACATATATATATATATATGTATATATATATATATATATAATATATATATGCTATATATATACATTACACATATATATATTATTATATATACATATATATATATATATTATTATGCTACATATACTAATAATATATATTAATATATATGTATTATATATATATAACATATATGTATACATATACATACATATAACATCAAATACATAAAAATATAATATACATGTTGCGTCATACATCAATCATCACACACACATCAATACATCACATCACATGCATATATATATATATATATATTACATATATTCGTGTGTACATGCATACATTACGTACGCGTACACAAATATACGTGCATATATATATATATACACTAACTCTGTATATGTATATATATATATATATATATATATATATATATATATATATGTACTCTATATATATATATATATATATATATATATATATATATATATATATATATATATATATATATGTGTGTGTGTGTGTATGTGTGTATACAAATCGCCCCTATAAAGTATTTGAAGTTGCGTGCAAACATATTTTGCGTAGTACACTGCTGAAGAAACTGCTTCCCGAGATGGTATGCATTAATTATGTATATTGCCACATACCTGACTGTTTGGAAGGGGGCATCCCATGGTGTCATCGTCTCTCACTCTCCGACATAATCATCAGTAGCTTCCTGAGGCTTTATTTCATTGTCGTAGTAACACTAAAACAAAATATGTGTGGTTACTCTCGCTTGCCAGCAGAATATACCTGTGGAAGTAACAGGCCAACTGACACCAGGCCACCAGCTTAAAATTCATAACGCTCTCAAACATAGCCTCCTAAATTCAACATCAAAATATAAACACGTACCTATTTTTAGAATGTATGAATTATTTTAGATCACCAAAAAAAAATATCAAAATCTATGTAGGACTGTTTTCAATTTATTTTGAGGCTATGGTATGTACATAACGCCAAGAAACCTAAGACAAGACTATAACAGTATAACATGCATCTGTCTTACACCGTAACTGCATGTACTCTAGCCATAATGCATGCACTGTCTATTGTGGCTAATATATTAACTCTAGCCTACCGATGGGCTGGCGTTTATGGAATGCGTTTTAGCTGGTTATTGACCAACATCGCAGGTTGACGCCTTAGTCACTTCTAGTCCTGGTTGCAAGTCGGGTAAACACGTATGAACCAAAATGTGTATATTACATAGATAATGAAAGTGAGTATATATATATATATATATACTAAGTTTTCGGACTTACTGGAAAGAACAACTTGTGCACATCATAAAAACGTGACAATGGGCTGGCATGCTCCAAACATAAATGCGTGCTCATACTTTTATGCAATGAATATTGTCTTGCGTAGTAAACCTGCGTTTGCGGAGTATGATACATGGTACAACCGCGGAATCCTGTACTGAAATATTTTTAGTGCATTGCATTGTGCGGACAATCTTGCAGTCGCATATAAAGTCAGCTATGAATTGCCCTATTTATTTAGCGTTGCATAGTTTTTTTCGTTTCAGTAGTTAGATTGAGACACCACTCCTGATCGCATTGTCTGGCAGCTGTTTAAATAGATTATTATGAGCCGAAGGAGCTACAATTGCGAATGTGTACGGAAATATGCAAGCATCTATATGCGCAAGTAAATTTCGGTATATATGTTTGAGTTTGCCTGGATTTGCCATATCAGCACCACAAGTCACAACGGCACGGGCGATTCAACGCGACGGTTTCTTGCATCTGCAAATAGAGCTGTAGAACTGAAACAGTCATGTACCATAGTCATCGATCCCGCTCTATGCTCTTGTGTGCGAGTGCGTGGCTGCGCAAATGTAGCCATACAATCCAATATAGTGCAGCCTTTGTAATGTAAGCCCTCTGTTAATGCTAGCCGTGTACAGTTTGGAATGCCGGTCGTAGCTCCATCTATGAGGGGACTAAGTCTACTTAATACAGATGTATATACAGAAACATTAAAAACCAGGAAAAGTACCTACCAATACGATACTCCGGCCATTCACCGGCACTTACTTGAAGATACTTATACGCACTGGTGCGGAATTAAACATACTTTTAAACGGTGTACACAGGGTGCTTGTTCGAATGGCGAGTTAAGCTACTACAGCACACTGATGATTTCATGCTTTTAAATAGGTACGTGAATAATTGCTGGTATAGTGAGGCGCTATCAGCTCCTGGTGTGCGTACGTACCAAGAAGATGTAGGCTTTGCTATACAGCATGGTTTCACCGGCTTGAAGGTAAAAAATAAGTGTGTTTTGTGTATCTCGTACGACGGGAACGGGAGATCGCTCAATGTTTTGTACGAGTTAAAGTCGATACACTCTCAAATGCACAAGGCAGGCACGTGCAATGTATGTGATTTAGTGCCTACGTCTAGTTTCAACGTAAACGGACGACTCTGGTGCATATAGGTCTCACGGTACCTTCCATAACACGCAGCTGGCTTTTGAATTAATGGTCTGCGCACGCTGAGAGAGTCCATATGCTGTAAATATCCGCGATTGTAGTGTCGGGATGTGATGTCTTATGTAGTGTCAGTAGGCCACGTGTGGTCTTACGCTTGTTCTATCATCACTATGCCACACCCGAACGACTCTCACTCAAAACTTCTGGCTGTACCTTTCACATTCGTATTTGCTGGTAGTCATGTAGTTGAGCCGCTATATTTGCCAAAATATTCACACCTGAACTATGTTCACGCACTTCAGTTTGTATCATCTGAATCTGCAAATGATGCTAATCATACTCGTATTGCGTTTCGCCTAAGTGGATGGATGTGGGCCTAACAATGACATACGCAAATGGACTGGCGCGGTAGTGTGCTCTAAGGCACAGTCGCCGTTTGGGACTAGTACCGAGAAGGACAGAACACACACAAGTCCGAAGGCAGCCCAAGATTTGCATGGTCAGGTGTATTCAATACAAGGGTGTGTGTATCGTACATGTTTGATGGTTCGTGTACGTACTAGGTATTCTTGTGCGTTCTATATGTGCCTTTGGGGACGTTGGACTTCTAGGTTGGGCTTGGATCGGGTGTGAGCGGTATAGGGGCTTTTCCACACATCTGAGCCTTGTGCATATCCCAAGTTCATCATGGTCACATTGATTTGAGAGTCGCGCCGTCTCGGCATTACTCTCGCACCACGTGCTAGTATAACACTCGGAGCATCAGCAATATGGTGTACATGAGTCCAGTCTAGATGGTCGCCATCCGCCACATCTGCAGTTATCGTCGTAGTCACGCGATTCACACATGCATCCCTTATTTTTTATGCATGAAACCAAATAGCTCGACATTGCGTGAGTAGGCGTTCATGGGTAAGGCTGCAGAGGTGAATGGGTATTGTAGAAACGTATTAGAGTTGAAGGTCTATCATGATTGTGGGATATGCACGGGTGTTGTTCCTGGTGCTAGTGCTCTGTCATCGTACCGATTTTGCTCTCACAGATTGTCGCGTGTAAAGCTATATAAAGGGCGAATTTGGAGATCAAATTATAGTTTATCCATTGTGTACAAGCAGTACTTTTGTACCTGACAAGTCAATGTAGTTGCATGCGTCCTCAATTAAGAGTTATCTTAAAATGTGAGCAAATCATGCCAAATCTAGCGCTACAGAAAAAATGAAGCGGATATGCTCTAACTAATTCTTAGAACCATCTGTCGCACATTCACGTGGTGCGTAGTCCTCGCAGAACGTTAGGAAGGCTAAGCTTGCAGTGGCGAACTGTTCGGATAATCCCCATCCATCGGGAATCCATGCTCCCGATTGGTCACCTGCAACACCTGACAACGTACGCGGAGATAGGTGTACCTACAACATGTATCGGGTGTCCCCCCAGTTCGTGTCTATCATGTGGAATCAACAGCAAACTATGATGTTGGATGGTAGACATAATGACGAGCCACTGTCGCGGCCTGGCTGTTGGGACGAGCCACTGTCGCGGCCTGGCTGTTGGGTATGGCTGTAGTGTCACTGAATAACAATATGTCATTCGAGGTGTGCTTTTTGTATTTTTTGGTATAGCTCAGTGTATTATGATCCTCTTAAGGTGAAACTTCGCACATTTATCGTCCAGTGTCGGCTACCACCAATTGATGGATTGTCTCGAAGCAATGGTTGATTAATGTGTGATTGAAGGGATGTGTGCGCAAACCCTGGAGGGCTGTGTACGTATTGAAGGCGATTACACATGCGATCAACGGTATGCATCTCAGATCGAGGAATTGATGTCAAGTTCTCGAGTATGCATCTCAGATCGAGGAATTGATGTCAAGTTTCCGAGTATGCATCCATGTTGTATTGGCCTGAGTTTTTTTATATAGACTCGCGAATAGGTTAATCTGATAGCCACATAATTGGCTAGTTGTATGAAGTATATACACATAGAAACAAACTATCCACGGTTTGTGTAGGAGCGAGCAATCTTGGCCTGCGATTTTCAGTGAAGAAACCAGCTCTGCTGTAGTGTTCTGTTGCTTATGCGACTATGAGCGTCTTCGACATACCAATTTTTCAATTCGAAGTTTATTTTGAATCTCCAGGCATACCCGGACATGTAGCAAGTAGTCCGTTTGGCAAACAGCACATAAGATGAATCGCACTTCGGGATGTGGTGTATACCTTTGTCCCCTCTAGTCTTGGTAAGTGGTGGTGTGTGTATATAACTGTCTCCTTTGAACAGTCGTGGCTTTTGTCGTTGTTGTTTACTGACACCTTCATGCCAAACTATGTACTCCGTTCGTTACCTTATCTTGGGTATGTATCTTGCACGGGCTAGATTGGATTATATCATATACGTGCTTGAAAGAGACCCACGCCATTATTCTCAGAATCTTTTCTTCGGACGACTGATGTGTGATGGACGGCTGTAGTCTATTGGCCCTGGTACGTATCTGAGTGAATCCTCACGAAAGTGTTGGGGCGTATCACGGAAGGCTTGCTTAGTATTCTTCTGTTGATCTAGCTGTATATATTTCTCTTGATACTATCGAGGAAAGAATATCTTGCAGAAATGGTCTAATATAATGTTTTAAAATTTGACATCGTCGTAACAACTTCCGAGCGAGCTTGTAGGCTTACACAGAAACTTCTTCACTAGGTTACCACGCTCTGACCACAAATAACAGATTGCACGGGCACGCAGCTGTTACCTGCTGCATACTCGTACTTTTCTACTGAGAGGTTAAGCCTCCACACTCTCCCTCACGTGCATGTTAATTGCAAATTACTTTCTTTACCACCCTGGCCTCAGCCACAGCCTGTCATTGGTGTTACTTTTCGTTTTCCCTGGGTGGTTTAATTGCATGAAATAATCATGCTTTTTATCGGTTGCACTCATAAGCAGGGTTTCGACATGACCAGCAGCACCCTAATGAATTAGCTATATTTGATTTTGTCGAATCCACTTGCACTGACAATCAATCAAATATATGCTGGAGAACCAGGACATTTGGCTTTGAAGAGTACGGAAACTTCTAAAGGTATGTAACATTAGACAGTCCGAGGATGTTATCGTGTTATGGCCGAGGTATAAATACATTCATGCTTGTGTTCCGTGCGGACTTACATAATTACATGCGTATTGTTCGTAGTGTTTGTCATGTTTGTCTCATTAACTTGATATTCCACGTATAATGTATACTTTTACTATTCGTACGGCTATTTTATTTGCGCATCCCAAGCCTGATGGCGATGTGCGGTACGATTTTGTCAGTATGTCGTCCTGTAACCGGAATGTCTTTCGAATGAGGGGCTGCACCGCGTTGGAAATGCACAACCTTGATCGTTGAGAAAAATACCGATAGCAGTTGATATCGACATTGGTAAGAGCCTCATATCGGACTAATATTATACAAGGTCATTTTCTGGCATTTGTAGATATAGTCATCTACCTGCTATTAAGGATGGGTATAGTGAGGTTGTTTTAGACACTTGTCACGAATGGGATTGTGCACTGGAGCATGTAGTCATCTCTGTGATACCGAAGCATTTGTGCCTTAAGTTGAATTGAAATGTTTGATATGTAGAAGGGTCAGACGTGTAATTTTTGTACTTTAGCACGCAATGTGAATTAGTATACTTTGAATTGATACTTTTTATCATCGGTCTCTAATTTTGGAAAATATGTAGTTCAGTCAATTCGGGCTTACAGAGCTTCATATGGTTCCAAGTTCACTATGTTGTTTCCCTGTGAAGCCTTACAATAAAGTTTCTTGTCAATATAGCTCGTGGAAGCAACGTATGTTTACCTAGACTTCGTAATGTGGGGTAGTGTCTCTATCTAGATTACAGACTTCACACAGTATTTGATTAACCAGGTAATACACCTTATACGCACGAATGCGTAAAATGGGTGGCTCATGGTGCGGATGGAGATGCGAATTGCCACTCATCTGGGCTTTATTTTGAATTTGCAGTCTATCAAGTGTGAGTGAAACCCTATGCATGGTGTCTATGTAGTCAACTTGTCTGACAAAAAACAACCCATCAGCTTCAAATTGTCTGACATTGGTTTATTGTTTAAAAGTCCGATTCGTCCGTGTACAATGCACAAAGTAACAAGCGGTCAGTCCCGGAAGACTAATGTGAATCTAGAACAGGGATACGAAGGTCGACAAAGTCAAGCTCTGTCGAAGTCGGGCCAATCGGAGTACTCTGAAGAACTATTGCCCAATGACGTGCATCAGTCAAACATGTATTTAACATATTTCTGGGGCTTCTTGTACGACAATCCCAACCCTATGTCCATCCAAGTAGGATCGTTGGTAGATGAAGAAAATAACTCGAGTCGTCGTGATTTGGATCGTGAGTTGAAGTTCAATCTGGGACCACATGGGAGTACGCAATCTATGCTGTCGCGAGGCGCAAAAGCAATATGTGTGAAGGTGCTCTTTTGCGCTGGTTTCGCGACGAGAACCTATAGTACAAATAGCCAATACAACTAATTAAGTGTTCAGTAGTTAATAATCCAATCGAAAAACACAACAAACTTGCATACAAATTGCAGATGGATGTGTGCGGTATGTGCATGCATTATATTGTGCATAGCGATCACCAGGACAATCCAATTTGCAAACATTCATTAGCGCTGAGACGTGTATTGTTCATGTTTGTGGGGCTCACTACAAAGTGTTTCTCATGAATGCATATCGACGTATATCTAAATGAAATTTTGCGCAGTCAAAGTTTGACCCGCTCATCAAATCTACTGGAAAGTTTTTCACATAGATTTTCCTTCAAAGGGGAAAAATTCTTAGTAGCATTTGAGCAACTCGAGAAACCCGTATGCTAGTACATCCGTGTAGTGTACATAACGGCTTGTGGTGAGAACACAAACCACCAGCCTACGATTAAAAATTTCGAATAATTAGTTTGGCCCGAAATCGTGCTGTTTGAAAATGTTGTGTGCCAGTACGTTACCAATACAATTGCGGCATGGCAATAATTGCAGCTGGCAGGTTTTCTGAACCTATTTATCTCACGGATATTCGCTTTCCTATGATACTACACGAGAGTTGTGTGGAGCGTATTGGTTCCCAAGTGCGGTACCTACTCTATGCTAATAGTCGCAATATAGGACACTGGTTTGTACGATTTAATACGATATGTTGCGTGCCAGTACGCTATCAATACAATTCCGACATGGCAATAATTGCAGCTGGCAAGTTTTCTGAACCTATTTACCCTACGGATATTCACTTACTTATGACACTACATGAGAGTTGTGTCGAGCGTATTAATTTCCAAGTGCGGTACCTACTATGCGAATAGTCGCGATATAGCACACTGGTTTGTATTATTTGATGCTTAGGCTGAGCGCATATTGTTAGATTTATAGATGTCGCATGAGATTCCTGCCGGGCCTATGCTTGTGTCCGCGCAGTCATCTAGTAACCATTCATATATGACGTCAACGTCTGCGAGGTAACTGATCACTCAGCTCGTATTTGTTCTAATTCGATAATTGTCGAAATAGACAACATTATAAAATCTTACCGCAACATACATTGTCATGTAGTCATATATTGTCATGTTATGTTTCAGACAATGTAGATAGAAATATGACGTACTAATATATGATAAACCCTGGGCTCACAAATTTTATATATATATTATAAATATATATATATATATATATATATATATATATATATATATATATATATATATATATATATATATATATATATATATATATATATATATATATATATATATAATATATAATATATATATATATATAATAATATATAACATAATATGTATATAATAATATATTATGTATATATATATATATATGTATATATATATGCATTAGTATTGACATGGCATGCATTAATATAATATCGTGGTATGCATTATGTGTTGGCTGCACTATATGCCATAATGTTGTCATGTGCCAATATTATATACAACCAATTATATGTATATATGTAATGTTATTGGTATTAATGTGTTAGCCAATATATTAACAGTAATAATATCATTAATTGGTTATTGCAATAATATAATAATATATGTATGGCTGATAGTAACATATTATGCGTATTATGTGTATTTGCCATGCTGTATATTGTGTGTGTATGTATGTGTATTATTATGTATACACAATATGTGTATGTATTAATATGCCGTATATGGCTGGGATGGTATGCATGTATTAATGATTACATGTATTGAATATGTAACATGTTATGGCAATATTGGTTATAATATGTATATAACCATACAATAATATTATTAATGTTATTAGCAACCAATGTTGTATGGTGGCATGCAATACAATAGCCAATACATATTGCATAACATGTGTGGCGATTGCATGCATTGATATGTGTGCATACATTGCAGCACATATATTATTGTATGCAATATTATATGTGTTATGTATATCCATTATTGTTACTAATAATAATAATGCAAGCATATGGCATTATTATGTGTATTATTATACATGCATGTGACATATATACATTGCAATATATATGTATATATATATGTATATATATATATATCATACTGTATATATATATTTATATATATAACCATATGGTTGAATATATATATATATATATATATATATATATATATATATATATATATATATATATATATATATATATATATATATATATATATATATATATATATATATATATTCATATGTATATATATATATATATATATATATATATATATATATATATATATATATATATATATATATATCAATCAGTTATGAATAATATTCTATTACAACTGATTGATATATTCTTCCATGTTACTTCGTGAATGAAATTGAAGTTTGGCCACTGGATAATCGTGCAACCGGATTGTCGGGACAGAATAGCGCGATAATATGAATACTATAATGTACTTCTAATCTAAATCTATTTCACTCAGCTAATTGTGCAGATATTTATGAATCGTGCAGATCTTGGCGCCCGTATCAATTGCCAACGCATACGGCGTATAGTCAATGAGCACTTGCTTTTGATCAGTTGATGGTATTGCTAGAGAATTACTAAGTTGAAAACATAAAATGAATGCGAACTACTAAGTAGTCATGAAACCGGAAGCTTTCGGTCATTTCACGCGGTAGATCACACATTTGCAACAACCTCGTTGCACTCTCGAGAACAAGTCTAATCATCAAGCAGATCAATGATTCAGTACTAGATGGTATCAGGACTTCAGGTTGGTCTGATCAACTTGAGCTAGTCGGAAATTGGTGCGGATGACATTTGTTATCAACTTTCTATAATGTTCTAGGATATAATTGATAAAACCACGCATATAAAAGCTCTCCCGTCGGTACTACAACATCAAATTTATACCAACCGTGGGTTGCTCCGAATACTTAATTTATTAATGGTTCCTTTGGTAGTAACTTCCCAGCTGTTCTCTATTCTCTACAATGAACATGGAAACACCAACGCTATCCTCATTGCTGTTCTAGTTTGAGTCCATATCAAATGCCTTCACTCTCCCTTTTGGTCATCTCAGACCTGCAATCGACCGAATCCTGGATCACCACGCTAAGTGAGAATTTACTGAAGACTGTTGTTTCAGCCTCCCTGTATACTTTTGAGTTTATGCGCTGTATGCCATTTGTCTTCAACTTTTGCGCCGCCTCTACTGCATTTTTATTTGCGCACTTCTTTGCAGTCAATGCCACACTGTTTGCTCCCGCTGTTTTTTCCCTTAGCAATACTTTGGCTGATAGTCTCTATCCACTGGGCTCAGTATGTAGTGAATCAGGCGAATGACAAACCAGTCAACTCTAACTAAGTTGGTTGATTCAGTCATTCACTTATTTTGCTACAAGCAGTAGCTTCCTTCACAAGAGTTTCTCTCTTAAAACGTCTTTCTACTGACACACAGGTACGGAAATGACCAATCTGGTTACAGCATATATGGTTGCTAGTCTGTTCCAAACCATATCTGAACAATGTATTGCGGCCATTGGTCTGTGTGCTGCGGTCTATGTATATGATTGCTCATCACTAAATCGTACATTCATCGATTTTGTGATAAGTTTTGATCATATTATCGCACCTGTTAAACTCTTTTGTCAATATTGGTATTGTTATTAAGCAACATATCTTCCATCGATACATACGCCTGATAAGAATACACAACTCAAAATTGATGTGTTTGATGATTATAAAATATTCACAAATAATTAATTATATATCAATGACCTTTCGCGCATCATTCGGAGCACAACAGGGATTTGCATAAGAGCACTAATATATTTGCTCTTAGAAACAGTTGTTTTTCAACCTAATTTAATATGCCTTCACTATGTTCAATCCATCGAGTCTAACACTATTAATTACACAAATCACAGGAACGCAGTGCTCATTTGCAGTACATGCCACAGGAACGCAGTGCTCATTTACAACATCACCTGAACGACGAGAATAATATTGTATTCGCATTTAGAATATTGACCCAACCAGCCAACGATGATTGAAATACACGAGAGTGTAGACGAATATTACGAGATCACCAAAATACCAAGCCGAGATCACAAAGCTCCCAATCTCAATCGGTACTCATTAGAGGTGCAAACCCTCAGCTGAAAAACTCATCTAAGACAGTAAGGAAACAAGGTGGTTTCCGAGAGCTAATGAGCTCAGACTAAATTGTGACGGGTATATAACAACTCGGGTTGTAGCTTTGAAAGATCAGATTGGAATCAACCCCGAATAAGCAGCAATTTCTTCAAACCAGGCTCAGTAATAAAGTATGTCATACGAACTAAACAAGTATGATTTCGTCTACGAGGAGGGACCTCTTGACTATTATGGTCGATCTATTCTTCTCTACCTGATAGTATGTCGGACGTATCACGATAGTATTAATGTATGAATATGCTTGTAAGCTAAATTTTATTATATTATACTGCAGCACTCTCTATAAATAAATGGTCTACATGTATCCAGGTATATGCAAAACTTAAATAACAGTTGCAAAATTGATTGTCAAAGCATCATGCAAAGCAGCGACTGTAAGCGTCCCTATATGCCATTGAGACCATGTGCATTGTTCGTATCAAGCTTCATATGAATACTGTATGTATTATGCTCAATCCACTGGCTATGCTCGGACAAACTGCTTTCATTGTGGTTTTTATCAGTGGTGAAACTGAACCTTCACGCGATTCTGATCGTCTATTGATTTTGTTGCCAAAATATTGTAAAATAGGGGGTTCTTAGCACAGTAGGAGCACGTGTTTACGAAATAATTGACATGTTGATTGTTGAAAGGTACACAAGGAAGAAGAAAAAAACACGATATATGACAGTACCGATCAAACTTTATCTATAAAAACATTATAGTATTCTTATATAAGAACTTTAGAACAGTAGACATTATCGTAGACGGTAAGTGGTATGTTAGAAATAGCAGTTTTTACCAATTGTTGAATATATACGAAGGCCAAAGACTGGGCAATAACAAGGAGAACAAGTATATTAAACAGTCACATAGCAACCATTGAGTCTTCCTGACTGGCCAACTAATCGTGCTGTTGTACCGCCTGATGGGGCAGTTCTAGATACATGTAGTTGAATTACTGCACCAGCTTGGCATTTTGTATTTTGTATTTTACTTACTTTCAAAGTTAGATTTGTATAAATTTTATGAAACCAAGAGCTTTTGTAATAGGTTAAAGCGTGAACGTGGTCAATCGATACCGTTGTTGTTGACACTTGAAATACTACTTCGCAGTCAAAACAGTGAACATACTGGGCGCGAAGGTCACAACACAAGGTCTCACAGCAGACTCGAGAAACAGAAACGAGTGATTGGCTGGGCACTTCCCAGAACAAGAAGAGATTCACACAGTGCAATGGGACTCGCAAACTATACGCGTGACCACGTACTCATCTTTGGTCACACAAACAATCACTTCCGCAGCCTTATGAAGGGGATAGTGAACCAGACCATCTCAGTGTTGTGGGCACCGAATCTGAAAACGAAGTGGGCAGAACTACGAAGCTATAGCGTACTCTGTGACATTAACATATCTAGTGAATGGGCTACCGATTCAAATCATGAACGATGTGGTCAGAATACAAATACTTAGATTTATTTGATTAGTTTAGGTTTATTACAAGTTTTACAGTTTATCAGAATAATCTGATAAACTGGGTTTTAGGGTTTTGCTGGTTTTACAGCACATGACTAATGACTCATTTAAGAGTCAGTCATTTCAGGATTACTGTTTATAATTACTAATAAATGAACAACGTCCCCCTCCCTGAGGAGGGAGAACGTTGAGATACAGTTATCTCGCGTATACTTACTACATTTTTAACTTACCATAGAAGTTGTTAGTTTATTAGTAATTACAGAGAAAGCTACAGAATATGAATTAGTCAGTAGCTGGCACATATTTTTGTTATAAGTATAACAATTGAAAGACAATGCGAACAGAGAATGTCGCATCAAAATGAACGATTTAGATTATCCGGTCGTTGGATTAACGACATGTGGACGACGAGGATGAAGAAAGAATCTACTAATACGAGTGAAACCGAGGAGCGAACATTCCAATCAAGCAGAACATTAGCCAGGGTCAACAAGGAAGGTCTCAAGACGATCAAATGACGAAGTCAGTGAATCAGCCAGATTCCACAGATAAGTAGTCATGTGTGAGTACAGGTAGGAAAGTTGTTTTCAGTGTGAGACAAGTACAAATTGAATTGCAAGCTAATGAGCTTAACTTGTATTTAAGAAGTTGTTAGAAGAAAGTTCTTTAGGATCCACAGTAGTAGAGATGGGAGATGTACATGGTTAGTACCGACTCGGTTAGTACGATGACGCAAAGAATCAGCGGCATACTAATTTATTTTACAAAGGTTTTAAGAATGGGAAAGGTAAAAGACACAACGATAAATAGATATTAGACAACACGTCAAAAGACTACATAGCGGGTCCTCAGTACGTGAGCAGATCAATGACTTAAGTAATAGGAAATGGAATGGCAAGACATGTGCATCTAATGGCATCTATACACAACTAAGTAGGAGTCAGGATTCTAAAAGGTTTATTTATTGGGACTATGACTTATAAACGAATAGACCGGTGTGTTTATTTAGAAAAGTTTACTTAAGATCTGGCTACGATAAATACCGACAAAGTAAAGAAGAAATAACTATCTAGGTGAAGCCAACTACGATCAGAATTGCATATAGGGTGAATTAGATAAATTAGATCGACAGAAGGGATATTAGGAAGCATACAGAGACACAAGTAAGCACCTGTGAGTTATTAGGAGCATATAAGGGTGGGGTGCACATAACACGAACGATGCAAGTAAATACAAGGTTAAATTGTGAAAATGATATGCGAACACACTCAAATCACTAGAACTTCCAGATAAATCAGGTCAACGGAGTGGATCAACAGTATGCACAGAAGGTGTGGGTGACAGCAGCTTAGTTTAGGAGTGCAATAACGAGCAATCGTTCTTAGATCGAGAAGCATATTCCAACAACCGCAACAGCACATGACAAGGACATCACGGGTAAGAAGAGTAAAAGAGAAGCGATGAGGGAAGTTCCCAACAGGGTCCTGCGAATAGGCCGTCATTAGGCCGGAGCAAGAGCTGGCGAGGAGTAGAACAAGAAGTGGCTCCGACTAATGAGGCACTCAACCATATGTTATTGTGGGATGAAGAGTAAGACAGCTGGTAGTGTTAGAGTAGATAGACTATCCACACTACTGATGTGAGTGTAGGAAATGAAACAGTCACGAGGGAACCCACGAGTTCCTCGGAGATCGATGTCGAGACGATATGTGTTTGAAGGATGAAATTTAATAGAAAATGGATATTCATATTCAGTACTCTATCAGTTCATTCGCACACATTTCTAGTTCTCCATTGACAAACAACTCACCAACCATGTCCTACCCCCGCCAAAGTCGTAGACAGCAACTCTTGAATCCTGAGCGCCGCAAGGAAGATGATATCGACCGACGTGGAACTAAACGTCGTCAGTCCCATACGGAACGCTTCGCTCCGCACTCAGGTCAGGCTCTGGAGGGGCAACAACAGACACATCTTGGGGTTCCACACATTATTTCCGCGGACGACAAGCAGCCACCAACAGCAAACAAAAATGTACCTGCACAATCTGACGAGGATGTCATATTCGAGGGTGAGACCAAGGAAGTACCCGACCTGCGTGCGGACAGTAGTCAGACTTTTATTGGTGAACAGATAGCCAGTGAAGGGCTGTCCCCTCGTTCGTCTCTGAATACTCCAGGGGCCTTATTTCCCAGTAATGACCCACCACGCCTCCCACCTAACAAGCGGAAGCGTCACCGGAACCGTACCAACAACAAGGCAACGGCACGGGAACAATCGTCAGCTCAGAAACTCACGGAGCTGATGACACAACAGCAGTCTCTCTTTGAAAAATACGAACAGAGGTTACAGCGTATAAACGCCGGACGAACTACAATAGGGCCGGCCGCTAAGGAGAGTTCTTCTGACGCACACGAACGGGTACAGGCAGTACCAGAGGACGAAGACAACCCTACCTTCCGAATTCAAGACTGTAAGCGTCCGTTTTATGGACTCGGGTACAAATCACCAGGGTCAGAGGACAGTTCAACCGAGGAGGAGGATACTCTGTCTGCCAGTGAGAACACACCAACTTTTTTAAGAGTTTGCACATGAACAAGTATTAGCCAGACAGAATCCTCAAGGTAAGGAGGCGGTGAAGAATAGACAGGACCGATTAAGTACGAACCTGCGCCAACAACAGCAACGTCAGTGGGGCGAGAAAGAAGCGCCCAGTGAATATGTACAGACACCTAAACGACAAGAGAAGGAGACAACAGTGCCTCCGCCCACACCGGCTAGTATCGAGAAAAGGCGACAGGCGCTACACGCACGGATACTACATTTAAGTGACGAGCTATGCCAAGCAATCGAGGAGAATAACACGGCTCGAGCTGAAGCTCTTCGGGGCGTGATTGAGACACTTCAAGCTACATTAGAGTCCCGACCGGTAGAGTAGCGTCCCGTACCTTCACCACGTACGTGGCCTGATTGGCCGTCGAACAGATACTACCTACATGATATTATGGAACGGGACACAAGAGGGGCTCTCCTCGAGGCGTTCAAAACGCACAAATCGCAGGGCTGGACGAGAGTTGGAACCTTACATGGTTTCATAAGGTACTATCTTACTTCATGGCGGAGAAGTCAACACTGGACTACATCCGCGACAACTCTGAACGGTTGAAGACATGCACACCTCAGCTCCAGATCGAACAGATCTGTTCGCACGAAACACAAGCCACTGTCGATCCCGCGTTTCGCAAGTTAGCCAAGGGCCAAAGTCGGAACATGCACACTCCTCTTATGGAACAAATGACACAGCTCATGGTGAACCACAGGAGGGCACGTGAACGGTGCCAGACAGATGCCGACTTCCAACAAAATTTAGTGAACCACTGCATTGTACAACTGGTAGAAGAAGCTCTCAACGGCCGTACGTATGAACGTACTCTACAGTTGCATCCCAAATGGTAACTGATGGAGACACACGAGCTTATACAGCTGTTGAGCCCTGACATTCAGGATGCACAGCAACGTACGACAGCACGCTTCCAGGGTCGCAACAACCGCGAGGGCCCGACGACCAATGGAAGTCGCGACCACACTAATAGCCGCCCCAACCTACAGACGAGTAGACGACAAACGCAGAATTGGACTCAACGGCCCCAACCTACGGTACCAACGACTTGTGCGGGGTGCCAGGCACAGGCGCCACCAGGTGGTAGGCACATCCCACGGTGTCATCATTTCAGGGCGTCGCAATCGGTGAGCGCGGAGGGTCGGGCAAGACTACACGACAACAACCGTCCTTTGAGGGACGTACAATCGGTACACAGACCGTCCACAACATCAACCGCAGGACAGGGGCAGAATACATCCCAGACTAGAGACGTAGTCACAATACGTCCGACGCCTCAAGTACAGGTGAATGCGATTACACAGGACGAAGACTTGGCTCCACCATCGGAAGCTACAGAGATTCATATCAACACGATCCTTTACGAAGACTTCGAGCACATGACGTCAACACCAAACCACACCTATGAGACGTGGGAGTCGGTAGCCGATCATGCATGAGAGGTAAGGGTGTCTGACTCGGATAGGAGCTTCATATTTGTTCCACGATTGGAGCAGTGATGGCAATACAAGACCCATTGCTGACGTCAGACAACCGAGTCTATATTCAAGTACAAATCAACGGACGAACGTTCAAAGCCTTGATAGACACGGGAGCAAATAGAAGTTGTATCTCACAGACATCCGCAGACCTCCTTGGCCGACCAATAACTCCGGCACCACCTGGGTCATTTATATATTTAGCTGACAAGGCGGTGCGAACTCCTCGACTGGGGACGACGGAAGTGGTACCTATAAGGTACGGCACCAGAATTATCGACGGTTCATTAGAATTGATGAACTTGCCGACGGGTATAGATGTCATAGTGGGACAAGATATGTTGAAAGGCTTGGGCCTATACATAGGCGGTCTCCAATCGCCACTTGCACCAATAGACCCCACAGAACTAGATAAGCTCCTCGAACCCATACCACGCCGACAAGCACCTAACACGACGGAACCCGTCGATGTACGCCAACGGTTGGCACAGGATTTGGAAGCCAATGCGAAAATTGCCGACAACGCGCGCTGTCGTCTGGAAGGGAGTGAGGTAACCATCCCAGTAACCCATGAACAAGCGTTGCAGATGCGGAGATCGACGCGTAACTTCGTATCCGATCGATGGCTCCCCTATGTGGATGAACAAGTGAAGAAGTGGTTGACGGATTTGGTGATTGCGAAACGAACGACACCAACGACTGTTAATCTACATCTCCTTGCGGTACCGACATTTGATGCGGAAGGCAACGTCAAGAAGGAGTTGATAGGTGATCGTTGGGAGGAGAGACATGCACAGGCGTGGCAGGCAATGAAGGACGCAGTGGTGAATGCTGTGGCGTTACGCTTTCCGGTCGACGGCATTCCTCTGAACTTGGAAACCGACGCTAGCGATTACGGTTTAGGGGGAGCGCTATTCCAATGGGTCGACGGTAAGAAACATTACTTAATGTTCTTTAGTAAGACTCTGAACCATGCGCAACAGAACTACGCCACACCTATGAAGGAGTTACTGGCATTGGTATATGGACTGACACATTTCAGGGAATACTTGGATGGGCAACGGTTTGCGGTCTTCACGGACCACAAGGCCCTTGTGTATATGAACACACAGCTCAAGCTTAATCCGATGCTTCAGAGATGTGTAGAAATACGGCCTCCGGTCAGTCTAAAATATCAAGATCAATTGAGATAATACATTGGTTTTTATTTGTATTTTAAATAATTAGTACAAGCTCTTTTTCCAATATTTCCAAAGTGTTCTAAATTCACTTTGATGGCTCCAATAGCCTGAGTATTTGGTATGACTCATCTACTTGGACCTATTTGAGACATTAGTAGATGTAGGATATTATAAACTAAATTTTATAATCTCCGAACTACTACTTATTGATTTTGGTCCTCCCGCCAATCTCCAAAATCCAATAAGTCTTTTTCTTTTTTTAACTTTTCTTCAGATGGAACTTTATTTATATCAGCTAATGTATTAACGTGACTTACGTTATTATGTCTATTTACAAATTAGGCAAGTGGTCATGAACATTTAGTACTTCTAGTGAAAATTATTCAATAAAGAACAGCTAGAGGTACGCCCTGTGTGATCGAGGATATTTAGGCTCTTAACAAGAGGCAGTCCCGATCATTCTTACACAAGCTACCACTGCTAAATCCTAACTGACTAAATTGTATTTTAGTTTAATATAGTTTGAAACCTAGTAATTTCCATCGAAGTTTACATATTTTCAGTTATTTAGTAGTTACAGTAGTGTACTGCTTCTAGACTGTCTGACATCGATTTACTATCCAGCAAATACTATGGCTAAGGGTACTTCTAAAGGCAAGGGAGCCGCTAGCTCTAAGCCTGCTAAGCCTGCCGAGGTTCCTGAGGTCCCTGTGGAAACACCTAGCCTGTCTGGAGTTGAGCCTGCCGAGGATACTGTTGGGGAAGCAAATTCTGAGGTTGGTACAGAGGATTATTCTGAGGATGACTCGTCGGATCCTAAAGCCTTGGAAGAAGAGGTATCTACTACCGCGGAAAGGCTCGCCAGCGTCCGTGTATCACCTAGGAGTGAAGCTCAGGACCCCAGCTTGCCCCCCCTGACCACGTGCCGTCAAATATTGGGGATAAACGTCGAAAGGCTGGAAAATTCGTGGATGGATACGAATGTCGGGGGCATTATAACTCCACATCTAAAGGACACTCCAGCACAAATCCGGCGTGAAAAGGAAGTATTGGACCTGTCCGAAAATTTCGGTTTCCATCGATGGATCGATGGAAATCTTGGGGCCATTCCATTAACTCGAGCTCAAATCTTGGGGCCACTGAAGCTGAGGACGCGGCATAACTCGACAACGAGTGGCTGGCTGATATTCTTCCTATACTCAACGCCAATTTCGAACCGCACTGAAGCGGTCTTACCAAGGTATGTTTACCACTAAGCCAATTACCACTGGCAGTTGTGGACCCCAAATCGTGTCTATAGCTCTGATGGCCATCGATATCCTCTTGACAAACCTAACCCTGTCAGAGGAAGAAGTAAAAAAACTTTCGGGCCGGGTTTCGTAATATCGACCCTCATTTGCCAACTAACCCTGGTAATCACGTTTTTGGCAATCGCTACACCAGTACCTCGTTAGAGTTCCCGCTCTAATCCTGAGGATGAGGAAGTGAGAACCAGACATACTCGTCTCAGGCTATTACGCTCTGGTATGCAAGTCCTTGAGGACCGTCTATTGAATGACTCTGACCTTGACGATAGGAAAGCGGATAACATTCGCTATCTAATCGATAAGAGAAAGGAAATAGACACCATCTTGGCACTAGCAGCCCGTAGCACTGAGCATGAGCCTCGTGAACACTTAGAACCAAGCTTTATAAAGCAGCTAGGTAACGCGCAGGCTGAGGTCGATTTCTCTACTAATGAGAGTACAGTGGAGACACTGAAGGCCTTCGACCAACTTAAGGAGTCTGCCAGCCTTAGGGATAAGCAGATGATGAATGCCTTTATTCATTTCTGTGAGCCAGGTGAATGGCGAACTATCTTGAAGCTCATGAGCCCAACTGGAAAAGCCCTACCCTGGCACCAGTTGCGTGATAATATACTTAACACCTTTTTTTTGAAGATGCACGTGACCGTGAACTTCTAGAGTCTCGCAAGTTCTTTGCGAACGATACCACTATTCGAGGTGCTCTAGCTCATATGACACATATGAATACACGGATGGGTGGTCGTACCTATACTGGCGAATATTTATTAATTTGTCAGATGATGGAGACTCTGGGAGCTAACCTCTTTAAGAAAGTCAATGATGACATCATCGCCTATGGTGATTTGCGATCTATGCCTTGGTCTGTCTTTGAGAAGATGTAGTACACAAGCATACCAATTCCTCTACTAGAGTACTTAGTACCACGAGCTACACCCAGCCCACTAAGCGAAACGCAGTAGAGACTAATACTGCGCGTAGTACTAAGAAAACCTCGCACTACTACTGGAGGGGGTACTGGCTCTACTTCTACCGAACCGAAAGGTGATAAGAAGGTGAGAGCGCCTTGCAAGAAGTGTGGTTACAACCTCACAAAAACGTAATGGCAAGTGGAATGGTAGACACGACCCTGTTAAGTGTGCACCAGGCAAACCAGATTTTGGACACTATATGAAAGAGTGTGCTACTTGCAAGGGTACTAACGGTTGGCACAAAGAGGATTGCAAGGACTTACCAGACGTCCAAGTTAAGCACTGACAGTACCATATGTGCGCACTAGAGCAAGATTATGAAAAATGTTCAATAATAAAATCTATACCAAAGGAGATGAACGTATCTTTCAAACAGTTTTTTCGTAAATGGAGAAAAAAGTTATGGCACTATTTGATCCAGGGGCTGAAGTCTCTGCTATCTCATGCCGAGTAGCCTACGCTACAGATATGGCTGTCCATAACGAATCAACTGATTTAATCTTGGGAAATGGCAAAGTTACTACTTGCAGAACAAGCCATTGACTATGCACACATAATGCTGTCAGATAGAAGAGAAGTGAAGACTCACCTAATCGTTACTGACATGTCTCAGAAATACGATTTAATTATAGGTATGACTGATCTTCTCAGTTTAGGTATAACACTCACTGGTCTGCCTAATGGGCTGACCCGAATAAAGATCAGTCAGATGATAATATGTTAAAGATACCTAAACCTCCGGAAGGTGAAGCAAAGGATATGATTCCGCACTTCACCGATATAATTATGGACTTAATTATACAAAACAGGAAGATTGCAATAACTGACTGGTGTATGTTTAAGTTCTCTAATGGGTACGTTAGACTTGACTTAACAAACGTCGACTTCTCTAAGTTAAAGTGTCCTTCACATAACTACGTGAGTTGGAGACACAAAGACGTTGTCAAAACCCAAATCGAAGATTGGTTAAAACAGGGTCTAATTGAAATCAATTATGATGCAACCCCAGTTAACTTAGCTCTCTTTAGCGGTCGATCAATATAAATCTGATGGAACGTTTAGTAAAACAAGAGTAGTACTAGACCTGTCGCCAATCAACAAACTAATTCCGCAACATAGTTTTCCCTTACCTAAGATAAGCGAGATACTACGCAAAATGGAGGTGCGACTATCTTTTCCAAGATAGACTTAAAAGCTGCATTCCATCAACTACAAATATATCAGCCTCATAGGAAATACTTTTCCTTTACTTGGCAAGGTAAGAAGTACCAGTTTAAAGGTGCACCTGAAGGCTTACACATGTTACCTTCTTTCTTCCAACAAGTTATGATGGAACTATTTGCGGACCTGTCGTATAACGTATCAGTCTATTTAGATGATATAGTTATCTTTACAAAGACAGCACATGAACATGCTAAACTCGTTAAAGAAGTCTTAAAAGCGACTTAATCATGCTAAACTTAAGATTAACGAAGACAAGTGTTCTTTTTTGCTAAAGATACTATACACTTACTTGGCTACAAAGTATCTGCAGCAGGGGTAGAAATTGATCCTGGCAAGAAACAGTTTCTGTTGGATTTATCAACACCAATTACTGGAAGAGATGTGAACTCTGTGTGTGGGTTTGTTAACTTCTTCTCGGATTCGGTACCGCATCTTTCTCATTACTTAAAGCCTTTCAGTCACCTACGGCTGCACAAAGGACCTTTGGGAAAGCTTTGGACTAAAGAATGTGATGATGCATTTAAACTAGTCAAAAGTAAAGTAATGGACGCACCCATCATGCAGTACCCTGTGGATGGTGTCCCATTCAAAGTAGCAACCGACGCTTCAGATCGAGCGGTAGGTGGAGTGCTTTACCAAACGATAAATGGTAAACCGCGCTACATACAATTCTTTAGCAAGAGTTATAATAAGAGTCAACGGAATTACCCTACCGTTAAACAAGAGCTCCTTGCTATAGTTACTGCGCTAAGACAGTTTAAAGACTACCTTTATGGAAGTTACTTTACTGTCGCCTGTGATCAAAAGTCTTTAACATACTTAAAAGATATGAACCCTGATTCACAGTTGGTGAGCCGCTGGCATGACATTATTGCCAAGTTCGCTTTTAATATAACACACATTCCAGGAATACATAACCATCTTCCTGACATGCTCTCTCGACTTGTGCCCGACTACCAGAAAACAGTCAAAGAGTTATTAGCAACCGATTGGATGCTAAATAAGAAATGGTTTAACCTCGCTCAATCACGATGGGGTCCATTTACTGTTGATATGTTCGCCGCAGAACATAACAAACAGGTTTCTGAATATAGGTCGTTGACTCATCCTAAAGGTGATGCATTTCAGCTTGACTTATCAAAGCATAATGCGTGGGCTAACCCACCTTGTCAACTTATCGCACAGTTGTTAAAATTATGTTAATATTACTAAATCTACCATTACGCTGTGTTGTCCCTTACGTAACTCCGACCCATGGATACGTGATTTAATTAATATGATTCAAGACGAACCTATTTATGTCGACCGTGAAACCGACACGTTCTTGTATCAGGGATCCTATTCTATTAAGAAGACGCCTTGGAAACACACCATTGTTTGTCGCATCGGTCCTGCAGGTACCACTAAGTGGAAACCCTCAACCGAATTCTTAGCTAAACTAGAGGAGTCTAAAGAGTTTGAACAAAAGCTCAAGACTCGTACAACACATGCACCCAACAAGATTGCAGTCGAGGTAATGCCGATTGAAACGGCATTAGATCGTAAAAACATGGAACTAGCTAAGGCCATGGATCAAAGACTCAAAACTCTAAAGAGAACCTGAAGCTCGCACTCAACTACTTAAAGCGCTGCTTAAGAACAGCCAGGAGTTGCGAAACAACTGAAGAAGATACTTCAACAATCCAATGTTGTCAATTATGTATCTCAGGACTCTACCCCTCCTGATACTGAGGTTGCCCTTTCCAACAGGACTATGGTTCATCCAGCCAGCGTTACGCAGAATCTGACTGACTTAGAGGAGCTCGAAAGTAGAGTTAAAATTATACATAATTTAACGCATCGAGCATATGAGCATACTTATAAAATGGCTATTCGTGCAGGGCTTGATCACCCGGCGCTGAAAGAAACCATACGTGAAGTATACCGACGCTGTACTGATTGTGAAAAGAACCAGATCAAGCGATACGGTTGGGCACCCCTAAAAAGTGTGACAGAAGACCAACCGATGCGCCGAGTCATAGTCGATTTGGTTAAACTCCGCGATCAAGCATACTGGCGATGTATATATCTGTCATTTCTTATGTGTGGCTTCGGGCTATAACTTGCTTTATGCAATACCGAACAAACGTCCACAAACAGTGGCAGAATTATGCTATCACGTCTTTAATGACTTCGGTTTCCCCGAGTACTATGTTCTGATAACGGTAGTGAGTTTTGTACCGACGTAATGGAGGCACTTATACTCGTATCAGGCATGACCCATAGGCGTGGTGTTCCTTACAAACCCTCAAACGCAGGGTGCAAATGAGACACGTCATAGAGAACTTAAGAAACTCTTGCGTACCGCACTAGACGACGTTGAGGATATGTGGCCTTATCATTTGAAATGGGTTCAGACTCAAATGAATAACTGCATGAATCCTCAAACTGGAACACTCCCGTTTCACTATTTCTTTGGCCGCTATAGTGAATTACAAGCAACGTTTGATAAAACTGCGCCCGAAAAACACGCTACCCCGTGGCTACAAAGATCGAGCATATGCAGAACGTTGTTTACCCCTGTTTACTCGAGCACAAGAATCGCGTCCTACTTAAAGCGTATGACCGATGGAATAACACTAAGAACATTGTTCAGTTCAAAGTCGGCGATTACGTTAACATTATAAATCGAAACGCCAACGTTACCGAACTCTCTTCTAAGACGATAGGACCTTTTGTTATTTCCTACCATGATGAGAAAGAGTGATACTTACGAAGTGAATAACATTGATGGTACTAGCGCAACCAATCTAGAGCACTCACCGTATCCCTACCTCCGAACTCTCATTCGCTCGCTCATTTGATTCTGATGTACCAGTTATGGAGTCACAAGTCAAAGATATAATTGACAAAACATCCGAAGACGGTTACACTTACTACAAGACCCGTTTCATGGATGGGACAGTAGCTTGGCTAACCTCCGATGCATTTCGTGAATCTCGCGACTTTCTTCGTATCTTTAATAAAAATGGAATAAGCGTTTACATAAGAACACACGAGATAAACGAAAGGGTTTCCTCAGGTGACTACAAACCCTGACGGATCTGAAATTCCCTATTTGCCACCTACTTCCTACGTGACTAAACTTTCTGATCTGCTTACCAACAGTGCAGAAAATTGTTCAAACTTACTTACTAATGAAGAACAGCCTTTGGCTATTACCTTACCAAATAATAAACGTAAGGCGCCTACATCGGAAATGGTTACTGGACCAAATACTAAACGACATAGAGTACAACATGAGTCTTGAACTCGTACATATAGGCACATACTTACTCGATAAGTCATGACCGAAACCGTTTTACTTTTTTGGTTTCAGCTTTTACCAACTAGATCGTATCTTAACGTACGTTCGTAGTTCTAAAAGCTACTGGGGGGCTATGTAGAAATACGGCCTCCGGTCAGTCTAAAATATCAAGATCAATTGAGATAATACATTGGTTTTATTTGTATTTTAAATAATTTAGTACAAGCTCTTTTTCCAATATTTCCAAAGTGTTCTAAATTCACTTTGATGGCTCCAATAGCCTGAGTATTTGGTATGACTCATCTACTTGGACCTATTTGAGACATTAGTAGATGTAGGATATTATAAACTAAATTTTATAATCTCGAACTACTACT
>LUCW03000453.1:77500-99467 GCA_001586965.3 Sphaeroforma sirkka | reverse complement strand
TGTTATCTATGACACATGAAGCTTTCATATCTCTTGTGCTCGGTGTGCGGCATAAATACTTTCGATGAAGAGCGTGTGGAGTTTCAAAAGGAGAAGTCACGAATTCATGACTATTTTAGAGCACAGCAACTATATACTTTGTACATACCAGAAAGATTTCATACGTGTCTACTTATACTCATGCGTGTATTGAAAGCGTTTAATAATAAATCACGTCTAGATTCAAACATTTAGCGTAAACATTAACTATGATATTTATATCTATCTGACAGCAGAAAGACTCAAAAAAATCTTTGCTGGTAATTATGCGTTCACTCGTGCACGAAATAGAGCGGGACAGCTATATATCTTGTTCATCAGTGATCTCTGTTCACCGACTTATTGCTATTTACGCGCATGCTTCTGCATAATATGTCATTGTGCAGCAATGAGTATACATCTGGTTGGCATGACAACACATTTGGATATGGAAAAAGTGGATCGACAATCGACTATTACGACGGCGAATACAACTATTTTCATGTCAAGCCTGATACTGCGGGTGAATTTAATATATATATAGAAGGTGGCCAGAATATAGGGGTATGTTATTGTCGTATTTGTTTGTGCCTTGCGTCTGATCATATTGTGAGGAAAAATCATATATACATGTATATATATGTATATATATATATATATATATATATATATATATATATATATATATATATAAGACACTGACACACACACACACATATATATATATATATATATATATATATAAATGTGTGTGTGTGTGTGTGTTTGCGTTGCCAGCGAAGCATGTTTGATAAACCACATATGCCATATTATGGAGACTGATGTGTGTATATTAATTTTTATCTTGTATTATCCTAACTATATCCACCGGAGTTTTTGTACTTTATATTTCGATCGACATGTACATACATAGGTATAGACATCATATCTAACCTGTATTTTTTTTTAACCCTGCACTCTTTGAAGACTATGGATTTTTGCGTTGTGGAAAACACAAATGACTTCCTACTATGGAAGGATGCCGAATCGGAGGAGCTGTACGACTCCGATACTAACACTTACGTAAGTGACACATTTGCAACTGTTTCTTTTTTTACTATTCCTTTTTAGTATTTTGTTCGTATAAAAGTACATATATGCCTGGACACCTATGTACAAGATTTTTTTTGCTGCACACGTGTTTGTGCGTGTATCCATAAGCTATTAGGTTTGTTGTTCGTATAGACGTACATATATTTCTGGGTACCTATATACAAGATGTCTCTTTGCTGTACACGTGTTTGTGAGTGTAGATATATGCTATTAGGTTTGTTACTCATATAGACGCATATATATGCCTGGGTAATTTGTACAAGGTGTTTCTTTGCTGCACACGTTTTTGTGAGTGTACCTATAAGCTATTAGGTTTGTTATCAATCGGACTGGGGCTCAGTATGGGTGAGTTCATATGTATCACACATATTGCAAGTCTCATGAACTTTATACGATTTCTGATCCTACCACGAGTAATACGACAAGTGTCGTACTCCTATGTTTCTGATAGTCAATAAGAAGCATGACAATGTTATGTATCTAGTATACCGGGAACCCACAGACCTGTGCGTGGTGACCGCGGTAAGGATCATCAACAAATATCCGTCGTATAGTTGTACGACAAGAAGTTAGTCGAATCTTTGGAGAGATGTCATGCCATAATACGATACAAATCACCTGTACAATATACAATAGGACCATTCTGTCACGAATGTGACAGGCAATTACATGACAAGAAGTTAGTCACATCTTCGGAGATTTCATGACATGACACGATTTAAATCACCTGTATGACATACGATACCACAATAGTGTCACGAATGTTACAAACAATGCCAGGCAGTCGGAATCTACTGAGTCAGTGCATCGAATGTCTTATTGTGCGCTTTTTAATTTTTTGAATATTGGTCGCCCGATGCGGGCATGTGACATGACAGGACATTGTTTATTTTCATTTTTTTCAAAATTGGACACAAAAACAATGAGATACGATTCCTTCTCTAGAACCTAATCTCACATGTACATGTACGCTTCAAATTCTGCCGGTACGACAATCAGTACGCCAAATGTGAGACCGACACTAAGACAGGCCTACAGGTGGTGTCTGGTATAGGCGGGCTCATGACTGATCTCACGGCTGCAGACGGCACCATTACAATCGGATGTGGTACAGACTTTTGCAGCGCATCAACAGAAACGGTAGGTAGATATACAGTGTTCTATAAATAGGTTTGTATTGATAGATTGTGCGTGAGCAGTGTTGTGCGGAGGGAAACATTACAATTGGATGGGGTACGGACTTTTGCAGCACATCAACAGAAGCGCTAGGTAGGTATGAAAGGTTGTATGTAGATTTGTATCAATATACTACTCAAACCCAACTCCTACCAATACTTTGACGGGGCGCGTTTTATTATTTCTTAACCCTAGAACCCCAGAACCCCTTATTCAGGCAGTCCCTTTGCTTATTTGGCACCATTCTGTCTGTATCGAGGAATGCAGTATCAACTTATCCTTTTCAAAACAAATGAATGTACACTAATTTTCTCTATGTATTTTGTACTTTATAAAGTCATAGAATATACGTTCATCCTCTATGTATGTTCGATGTTTGCCTATAAGCCTTTCTTTACCCTTTATTATATATTGACACTTTATCTTTACATTCATTCTCAGGCACCACTGTGCCTCAACGGGGGAGTATGTTTGAACGGTGCCAGCGGGTACACGTGTCAATGTGCGGACGGATGGACAGGTGCGAACTGTGATGTTGCGCTAGGAGAGATGACTGTTGTATACGAAGGGTGTCAGGATGTGGTGTTCCAAGGGGCTCTGCATGCCGTTGCCATGGAGACGGTGACTGTAGATGACACAGGGAATGGAACGTGGGACAGTTACACGTACAGTAGGTAGGTCGGTGTGTGGTTGTGGGTACACGATGCGGCGCATATATATAGATGTATGTAGATGTATATAGATGTATATAGATGTATATAGATGTATATATTGTATTGTAATGTATAGTATCGTATTGCATTTCTATATATATATATATATGCAATATATATATATATATATATATATATATATATATATATATATATATATGTATATGTATGTATGTATATATATATATATATATATATACATGGGTTATACGGGAAATAATGTGGAGTCATAACAGTAAGTAGTCAATGGTGCAGACCCTTTCAAGCCGTCAGAGGTATCACGTGGTGTGGTTATTTATACGCTGGGTACACCTGCCTAATGTGAGAGGTCGACAGCAGGTGAGTGATACTTTGAAATCGATTTGTTCTTGAATTTCATTGCTTGATTTTCATTCTAAAAATAGACTTTATTCCTTCTTCTACATTTCAATGCCTCCATTCTAATCATGCCTGGCAATATAGGTGTGTGATGTCGTATATGCCTGATCCCCATTCTAAATATATATTTCCATTCTAGAAATAGACTACTAAAGACTGATGTAGTATCCACCTTTACTCGACTTATAATCTAATCATCGCTCCGTCTGTACAAGAACTAATCAATGGAGTTGTTTTGTATTCGTTTTCTGTTCCCAGTGGGTGGCATCAGAATAGCATCGGATACGCCTCGGGCGTTGCTTTTCAGTACACGGCGAGTGAGCAAGACTACTTCTACGCTGTATTTGAGCAAGAGGGTGAGTTGGCATGATATGTGGGAGGGAAACGTTGTAGTGTTGGGTTATGTGAAAATGGTTGCATGTGTTGCGATATGTAGGAGGAAAACGTTGTCTGTGTTGTGATATACGGGAGGAAAACGTTGTATTGTTGTGATATGCGGTAGGCAAACGTTATACGTGTTGCGATATGTAGGAGGAAACCGTTATACGTGTTGCGATATGTAGGAGGAAAACGTTGTATGTGTTGTGATATGCGGGAGGAAAACGTTGTATGTGTTGTGGTATGCGGTAGGAAAACGTTTTCTGTGTTGTGATATGCGGGAGGAAAACGTTGTATGTGTTGTGATATGTAGGATGAAACCCGTTATACGTATTATGATATATGTAGGAGGAAAACGTTGTATGTGTTGTGATACGCGGAGCAAAAAATGTTGTACGTGTTGTTGTGATAAGCGGATGAAAACGTTGTATGCGTTATGAAGGATGAAAAACGCCATATTTGTTGCGATATGTAGGAGGCAAACGTTGTATGTGTTGTGATGTGCGGATGAACATGTTGTATGTGTTGTGATCTGCGGGAGGAAAACGTTGTATTTGTTGTGATTACGCGGAGGAAAACGTTGTATGTTTTTGTGATTACGCGGTAGGAAAACATTTCCTGTGTTGTGATTACGCGGAGGAAAACGTTTTGTGCTGTGATTACGCAGGATGAAAACATGTGTTATGATACGTAGAAAGAAAACGCCAGTATGTGTTGTGATATGCGGATGAAAACCGTTGTATGTGTTGTGTTGATTATGTAGGATGATGAAACCGTCATAACGTGTTGCGATATGTAGGAGGAAAACCGTTGTATGTGTTGTGATACGCGGATGAAAACGTTGTATGTGTTGTGATGTGCGGGAGGAATATGTTGTATGTGTTGTGATCTGCAGGATGAAAAATGTTGTATGTGTTGCGATTATGTAGGATGAAAACCGTTGTATGTGTTGTGATATACGCGATGAAAATGTTGTATGTGTTGTGATTACGCGGATGAAAACCGTTTTGTGCTGCGGATTACGCAGGATGAAAATATGCGTCATGACACGCAGAAAAAAACCGTTGTATGTGCTGTGATACGCGGATGAAAAATGTTGTATGTGTTGCAGATGTGCGCGAGGAAAACGTTGTATGTATGTGTTGTGATTACGCGGATGAAAACGTTGTATGTGTTGTGATACGCGGATGAAAACGTTGTACGCGTGTGTTGTGATTACGTGGGATGAAAACCGTTATATGTGTCATGATTATGCAGGATGAAAACGTTGTATGTACGTGTGATATGCATGCGGATGAAAACGTCAGTATGTGTTGTGATGTGCGGGAGGAATATGTTGTATTTGTTGTGATCTGCGGATGAAAACCGTTTTGTGCTGTGATATGCAGGAGATGAAAACATGTGTTACGACATGTAGAAAAAAAACGTTAATATGTGTTGTGATATACGGGAGAAAAACGTTGTATGTGTTGTGATACGCGGAGGAAAACGTTATATGTGTCATGATTGCGTAGTAAGAAAACGTTTTATTTGTTGTGATATGCGGGAGGAAAACGTTGTATGTGTTGTGATATGCGGGAGGAAAACGTTATATGTGTTGCGATATGTAGGAGGAAAACGTTGTATGTGTTGTGATATGCGGGAGGAACATGTTGTATGTATTGTGATATGCGGGAGGAAATCGTTGTATGTGTTTGGATATGCGGGAGGACACCGTTGCATGTGTTGTGATGTGTGTGGGTGTAGCGTGTTGTCATCTGAATGTGTTTTTGTGATGTGTACGGATACAATGTGTCAATGTAGTAGTGGAACTTTTTCGCGTTTCAATTCGCCATCAGTTGTAGAGTCAACCTGAGTGTTCAGAATAATGCGTCCACTGCTCTTGCACTGTTTTCGGGTGAGTGGGTGGGCTGTCAAGATATGCATCATGTTGTGCGGGAGGATAGCGTTAAAAGGGTTTAGGGTTGGGAGAATATTTTCATGCAATTTCCAAGCAGGCATGAATGTTGTCAGGATGTGTGCTTGCAGCGTGTTACAGCGATGAGCCAGATACGGCTTCAATAACAATGTTAGTGTGATATTCTCCGCCTCAATGGTTGCAGATGTCACTATTTTAAACTTCGCATGTGATCCAAATTTAGGTTGTTCTACTTTTTTTCATTTTTTATTTCAGGGTTTTCACTGACTGTGGAGGCGCCTGAGACCTCTCTCACGGCCAAGTTTTTCTGTGTGCCCAGAAACTCGTCTGATGATTTTGTGCTGTGGCAAAATCCCAATTCCGAGCAGTTGTACGACTCAGAGTCGAAAACCCTGTATAGCGAGGTGTGTAAATGAATATATATATATATATATATATATATATATATATATATATATATATATATATATATATATATATGTGTGTGTGTGTGTGTGTGTGTGTGTGTGTGTGTTATCAATCCTTCCTATGAAAATTGCACAAGCACATCAATTCACGGACGCATATTGAAGGTCTTGTGAGGGCCATAGTGCTGTGACAAACAGTTCGGTCGGGGCAATGACATAGTTCATATGCACAAATTGTGTGATCCAGGTGCCTTATGTATTCATATACCTACACTTCATCGATTCTGTCAAATTGTACACCGATTCATGAGGCGTATGCACATAAACATGCAAGTGTGCAAGTGTCTTCGAAGCCAGATTGTCATGACTACAGTTTTCTGTGGTCCCTTGGTGTTCATGCAATTGTACCTCTAAGTGCTCTTTACGTACTTCTATCCGGACCGTAGATGCAAGGAGTGATGTACACTCGAGGTTGTCTATATCTGTATTATTCACCTATCATATTGTATACCCCAAATCAAATCGCATCGACTCATTTTTTGTGTATGTCTTTATCAGTGCTCAAACTCCACCCAGGGCCTGCAAATGGTTTCATTCATTGGAGGGTCACTGACTGAAATGGCGGTCAATGACACTGTCACCATCAAGTGTGTGGTCGATATTCAGCCATCCCCATCTGCCACCCCATCGGCCACGATGTCTCCAGTATTGTCCACGACAATGTCGGATTTAAGCAGCAGCGCAGCAACGGCTACGGATACGAATACAGCCACAGTGACGGATGATGGAAGCTCGGTCCCTTCGCCTTGCACACCCAATCCGTGTCTGAACGGAGGCGTGTGCACGCAGGCGACCAATACAACAGACCTGTCCGTAGATGCGTATACATGTGCGTGTGAGGAAGGTTATGCGGGTGCTATGTGCGGTACTATTGTGGGCTTGAATGCATGTGCGGTCAATCCTTGCTTGAATAACGGACTCTGCGTCAACGATGGAACGGGTATGTTTATAGTAGTATATAGGATGTGTTGAGTGTATCTGTATCTGTATCTGTATCTGTATCTGTATCAAATTCATGTGTGGTCCCAAATTCTCGTCTTGCGATGGAGCCAGACCAGCACCTGCCACTGAATTTCAAACATGTTTTGCATTATATTTTATCCTGCCCAGGTGGTTACACATGCACATGCGCGACGAATTACGACGGTCCAAATTGCGATGAGTACATGGCACCTGAGGCATGCGATTCTAATCCCTGCCAGAACAACGCCACATGCCAGGGTGGTGTAGGTATGCGTGCGTTTATGTTTATGTTTATATATATATTATATATATATTATATATAGATATAGATATAGATATATGTATGTGTTTGTGTGTGTGTGTTTACATATATGTATATGTATATGTATTTTATATGTTTATGTACCTATATTTATATCTATATATATATATACATGTGTGTGTGTGTGTGTGTGTATGCATATATGTCTATATATATATATGTATATATATATATATATATATATATATATATATATATATATATATATATATATATATATATATATATATATATATATATATTATATATATATATATATATTATATATTTATATATATATATATATAAAAATATATTTATATGTGTGTGTGTGTTTTGTATATATATAAGAATATTCCTTAAGTTTGGCCATTAATCGGTGAACAAATGCCCTTTGTTCTTCCTTAAGTGGTCCTACCTGCTCACCTAAATATGGAAGTATCATCGCAATTTGCGAGGAATCTGTGCTATCCACTACTTTCACCCACACACTCACTCGCTACTTGTCGTCCAGTGAACTGTTTGCCAATAGATCACCACCAGTTCACATTTGCCAGTACATACACTCTTATAAATATATGAGTCTACAGTCTTGTATCCCAATATTTTCACACTCACACCCATGCCAGGTATGTACCAGTGCACCTGCTTAGAAGGTTATGAGGGGGTCAATTGCCAGGTGCCAACCACGATTGACGCCTGTAGCGCAGCACCCTGCTTGAATGGAGGCACGTGCCAGAGTAGTTCTATTAATAGCACAGCGTACACGTGCGAGTGCCCGGAGGGATACGTGGGTACCAACTGCGAATCAATGGATTATTGTCAGAGCTCACCATGCGTTAATAACGGTAGGTAAAGGTGTTGTAACTAAGTATATGTATGCTTATGGAGCACCTTCGTGAGTAGTTCTATTAATAGCACAGCGTACACGTGCGAGTGCCCGGAGGGATACGTGGGTACCAACTGCGAATCAATGGATTATTGTCAGAGCTCACCATGCGTTAATAACGGTAGGTAAAGGTGTTGTAACTAAGTATATGTATGCTTCTGGAGCACCTTCGTGAGTAGTTCTATTAATAGCACAGCGTACACGTGCGATTGCCAAGTGGAGGTATACTTTTTATATAGTCGGTTGTTTATATCATTGCCAGTGTAAACTTCTCTACTTCAGTCCGCAGGCATTAATATGAGATGTGTGATTCAAGCGGATATGTATATGCAGTATGACCGCATGCATACGTAAGGATGCATTGGTGGGTATGTAATATATGGGTACGGCATGCGTTTAGTTTATTGTTATTTAGTCGCGGTATATATCATTACCAGTGATTCTCTAGACTTATGTAGGTTAATATGAATATAAGGTGTCTGGTTTGAGCGCTGCCGTACATAGGCTGCAGGATGGCCGCATTCATACGTATGGTTCTATTGGTAGGTATATATACTTGTTGTCAGGGGCCTATAAAAGTTTGTTTTTGCAAATCGCCCTGAACCTTATCTTCTACCGCATGAAACTCTTTCCTTTTCCTCTAATTTTCATCTGCGACCCGAATTCTTTACAACTCAAAAATCAGTTCGACCCAAAGATACTATAGGTTAAATTACGTACAAACCTTTTTTTTCAACCCGGACTTTTTCAACCTGGACATTGCTCAGCGAATATCCTCGACAGCGCAGATTACCTGAAAACTACAATCTCATACAATTCGAAGCTCAGACATACCAAGATACTTTCATCCAAAATTTCTTGTAACCCAACTCCCATGCACCTATATTCTCCGCAAACCGAATTGCCTATGTCCCAACCCCAAGATTCTTACCACCCTTAATACTGACACCGTTGCTATGACACGTGTATATCATGATTGACATGTGCATATCACACAGGCACATGCACCACAACCGATACAAACTTCACGTGCGACTGCGGGACAAATTGGTCGGGCAACACCTGCGCAGAAGCAGGTATGTAGTCTCATACATCTATATATTAACCTGAATAAAATCGTTTTTCACCTGATTTTATGTATATAGGTATATGTATATGTATATGTATATATATATATATATATATATATATATATATATATATATATATATATATATATATATATATATATATATATATGTGTGTGTATGTGCATATGTATATTATTATGTATGTTATATATATATATGTATATGTATATGTATATATTTTGTATTTTATATATATATATATATATATATATATATATATATATATATATATATATATATATATATATATATATATATGTATATATTTTATATATATATATATATATATATATATATATATATATATATATATATATATATATATATATATATATATATATATATATATATATATATATATATATGTATGTATGTATGTATATAAATATATGGGATCTACCTTTGATACATTTACATGGTGTGTATGTGTTGAATGTAGATCGAAAAACTATCTCTGATCTCCTAAACTCTATGCTTAAATCTCTAACCTAAATTATAAATATTGTTTATCCGGATTCGTAAACGTCCCTATCGTGGTGGTGTCTTGTTGTAGAAAGTTTTAATAGTGGTTATACTTCTACTCGGATTGGTCCTGTCTTCTAACACAGGCACTTGAGCGCTTACTTGTCAGGAATACGTAGCTCGGATATACATACCTGCACATATACTTACAGATTGTATCTCAGATATCCTTGTTCGACACATTCACACACACAAGTAACTTCTACTATACATACCTACACAAACATAATCAAACTTCCTACATCAACATAATTCAAGCTTCCCACACTTACATAGCTACTCAATTGAAAGTACATATACAACACATGCACATACACACAATTGAATAGCATAGCCACACGGCCGTGCAACAAAGGAGGGGAGTGCTATGAAGTTATGATCTTCTGTACTCAAACAATGTCAAATTGCCCCATACACGCATATATACACAACTTAATATAACATACACATCCACATACACGCGATAAATCATTTATTACACACACACACACACACACACACACATCCTTATTCAGAAAAATTAACCCCTACACACATATAACAAAACACGATACGCTTACACACCATATCTACACACCAAATCGCCTTTGACACTCACGCACACACACACACTTCTCTTCAGTGGACCAGAGTTCACCGTGTGCCACAGAGCCGTGCAAGAATGGGGGCGTGTGCTATGAAGTGACCTCAGTTGACCGGCAGCTGCTGTTTGGGTGCGCGTGTGTGGGTCTGTGGACAGGTGATACATGCTCGTTCACGTACATGACGCTGGTGGAGGGTGATCTCAGCACGTTTGATGCAGTATGTATATATGTATGGATATATATTGATGTTCGTGTGTGTGTATGTATGTAAACAAGCGTGTGTGGAGAAGTGTATACTGATTCACACACAGATATATATATATATATATATATATATTCTTATTTTATTCTTATTCTTTTTCCTATTATTTTATATTATATATTATATATTACTATATTATTGTAAATATATAATGTATGTATATATGCATAACTCATATGTAGTGTGTATGTGCACGCACGTGCATGAGGAGTATTGATGTAGAAAATCATATATATATATATATATATATATATATATATATATATATATATATATATATATATATATATATATGCAATATGTATGTATGTATGTGTATGCATATATATGTATATATATATACATATATAATATATATATATATATATATTATATATATATATATATATATATATATATATATATATATATATATGCATATATATATATATATATATATATATATATATACGTATTATATATATATATACATATATATATATATGTTTTGTATTTACATATATGTATATGTATATACAAATACGTATATGCAAACATTTATATATATATATATATATATATATATCAAGCTGCGCTAGGCTTGGTATACTCGTAATTTTTGTGTACTGGTTAGCATGACCAGGTATGTGGGTTCGCATATCTGGGATTGACTCGTCTGAGTCACATGCATAACATACTCAAGGGGTCGTATGATTACAGTGCGAGGGATTACGCATTCATATGTATGGCAAGAGCGGCCGACACGTCTTGATATGTCAACACTCATAACCAAGATCTGGATTCCGAGGTATCGATTCTACATCCCATGAATAGCATCCAATCTTTTTTTTGGAAAGTTACATTCTCTAAAAAAATATTTCAGATCGAGAGTACCGACTTTTGATATTCTATTAATAGCCGCTGTTTCTTTGTTCAGGATGCCTTCACGACCACTCTGGCAGTGGCTTTAGGAGTGACTGACTCGTCCGTCAATATCACCGCTACGAGTGAGGGGTCGGTGAAAGCCTATTTGGCCATTACTTCTAGCACGTCGGAACTGATGACCGAGAAGGTAAGATTATATATATATATATATATATATATATATATTAGAATTAGAGTTAGAGTTAGAATTGGAATTGGAATTATTATTGTATGTTTGTGTTCAGGGTTTTTAAAATGTTTTGTTTGTGAAGGCAGTTCAGCAGTCACGTTTATGTGCATTATGTCCGCTATACGTGCATTATGTCCGCTATTTTGATGTAGATTCTTGGTGATATTGCTCATGATTTGTCCATAACCTAGTAGCAGATGGTGCAATAATCACGTATCTAATTTTTATGAATGCATATTTGTTCTGACTAATTCCTGTTTATTCGTCCACCAGGTAACCGCCGGCGATGCAGCAATCACAGACATAGGCGTTATGTCCGTTACTAAAAATGAAGCCGTTATCATAAATCCAGCGTATGCCAGCACCACCCCAGGTGCGTTTGTGTATCATCGCTATCGGTTAACTTTTTGGGCTGTCAACATATGGAAGGAATGACAATCATATCATAAATGGTTTCGCGTGCTTTTTAATATGGGATGAGAGTGATTGTAGTATGAATAAATACACATGTATATATATATGTGCATGAAAACTATATACTCTATACTATATAGATGTGTTTATGAAAAAAATAGTATATATGTTCAACTATGAATCATAGTATAAACGTATGCACGTGTAATTGTATCAGAACAGGTTATTAGGTACAGTATAAATGTATGCACACATATTGATATAAAAGTATACCACGTATAGTATAAACGTATACACCTCTCGTGATTTATATACATACATACATTATACATATGCACATATACATACATACATACATACATGCATACATACATACATATACATACATACATATATATATATACATACATATATACGTACACACATATAGCATACATACATACATATACATACATACATACGTATACATACATACATGCGTACGTACATGCATACATGCATACATACATACCACATACACATACGACGAAAACAATCATATATATATACATATATCACACACACACAAACACACACATACATACGGACATACATACATACATACATACATACATTGTTGATACATACATACATGCATACATACATACATGACATATATATACATACACACATACATATATATATATATATATATATATATATATATATATATATAGTGTGTGTATGTATGAACAAAATGTATGTATGTATGTATGTATGTATGTATGTTTTATATATATATATATATATATATATATATATATATATATATATATAAACCTTGTGAGACACCATCCATGTGCCTTCCTACAGATGCACAGCCGAGCACAGGCGGCGGCATGTCAACGGGGGAATATTGTAGGTATAGTTGTGGGTGTTATAGTGCTCTTGGTAATTGCTGTAGGGGCCCTACTTTTTTCCTCCGACACAAGAGGCGGAAGGACCTACTGGACAATGTGGAGTCCACTACCTACATGATGCGTCAGCAACAGGTGTGTTTATGTGTATGTGTGTATGTGTATGCTGGAGTGTTTGTGTGTGGGCGTGTATGAGCCTTGGGGAGAGCTGGGGGGGGATATGTGTGTATGCTTATTCGTGTGTGAGAGAGTCAATTATTTATGATTAAATATATGTGTGCGCTCGTGTGTGTGTGTGAGTGCTATACGTATGTGTGTGTTTTTATGTGTCGAGTGTGTCTGCGTATATATATATATATATATATATATATATATATATATAGAGATAGATATATGGATATATATATTATACAAATTATATATATATATATATTATTATAAACTCGAAACACCCATATAAACCATGTTTATGCCATGCAGTCGCCGCGGCCGATACCCAGCCCCACAAACTCGGCACTTATGCCTAAAACTGAAGGGGAGGACAGGTGGTCTAAAGAGCTTGAGGACAAATATGGTTCAACAGGCGGTACTTTGAGACCACTCCCACAACGCCCACTCAGGTATGTCTATACTTCTAAGTTTGTATTCGTGCAATTGTATTTGAATTTGCATTTGTATTTGTATTTGTATTTGTATTTGTATTTGTATTTGTATTTGTATTTGTATTTGTATTTGTATTTGCATTTATACTGGTGTTTGTATTTGTACTACATCTACACAAAGTTATGTGTCGTGGTCGAAATAGATGGAGGAGAAGTATGGTGCTACAGACGGTACACTGCGAACATTCCCGTCAAGACTCACTCAGGCATGTGTGTACTGATACGATTGTATTTGTGTACTTGTACGTTTGTATATATTTGTATCCGTACATGGGACATATATATCCGTAAAAATGTCAGGATCAAAGGGGACGGAGAAGCAACCAGCTAGAACATAATATTAATAAGTGTGCTTGTTTGTACCAAGTGTTACTATTTTTACCGCAAATTTTTTTATTATCCTAAGTGCCTTTTTTTTAAATGTAAGTGTGATTGTGCACAACATACGTGTGAAATATTTGACACAAATGTGACTATTGTAACTCAAGTGCGAACTCTTTAACACGGGTATGGTTATTTTAAACACAAGTACGATTGTTTTTCTCTTATGCGATTGTTTTTAACATGTGTAATTATCTTTTACCTAAATGTGATTTTTTTCTTCTTTAACGTAAGTGAGTTTTTTTCTAACTCGAGTGTATTTTTAACACGTTTGACTATTTCTCGCCATCCCGCCATATTCAGCAGCACACCGATCAACACACCGGCTGCGATGAAAGTGCGCGAGAGCTTCCGGAGAAAGTTCGGTCCTATCAACCGCGAGGGTATAGAAAAACTAGGTGTGTATGTATTGCAGTACATAGAGACATACTTCTCTGATTGTGTATAGATGTGTATGTACTACAGTACATAAAAACATACTTCTCTGATTGTGTATAGAGAAACTAGGTGTGTATGTATTACAGTACATCGAGACATACTTCTCTGATTGTGTGTAGAAAAACTAGGTGTGAATGTATTACAGTACATCGAGACATACTTCTCTGATTGTGTATAGAAAAGCTAGGTGTGAATGTATTACAGTACATCGAGACATACTTCGCTGGTTGTGTATAGAGAAACTAGGTGTGAATGTATTACAAGGCTTTGATACATACTTCTCTGGTTGTGTATAGAGAAACTAGATGGGCATACATCACAATGTATAGTGAGATACATGCTTTTTATGATTTTGAGAATAAAGGGGAGTGTACGTACTATGCGCAGATGCATACGTTTGTCTGGTTTATAGAGAAACTAGGTGAGTGTACATTACATGCATATATATTAGATATATACTTATATCTTGTGGTATCGAGAAATTAGGTAAATGTAGCAACTAAGCATATATACATTTCTGTATCTGGCCGTGTATAAACCCGAGGGTATACAAATATTAGGTAGGTGTACCTACTAACATAGAAACATACTTGTGTCATGTGGTATAGACATATTAGATCAGTGTATATATTACAATGTATAGATGCATACTTGTGACTTTTGTCTTCCACTTGTGTGCGATCCAAGATAATTCTCAATTACACTCTACTGTCCAAACGCTTCACTTGGGACTTATACCTACCAAATTACATTAATTACATTCTATAAATAGAACTACTCGGCAAAGGGAACTTCGGAGTCGTGTACGGTGGCCTACTGCACGAGGGTGCCGAACATTCTCCCGTAGCAATTAAAGAACTAAATTCCGACCAACCGGATATTGTGGCTAGCCTGCTGGAGGTGTGGCTTAATATACTCTGCATCAGTGACCATGGTGGGCATGTGTGTGTGGCCGTGGAAGGGCATGTGTCACGTATGTGTGTGCGTGTGTGTTTGGAGTGTGTTTATGCGTCGATCAAGGAATTGACTTTCGAACCACAATCGGGAATGTGGCTGACTTGCTTTACGTATAGCTTCGACTCGCACTTTGGGTTTAAACTTGTGTGCGTGCTGTACGTGCGCGTGTGTGGAATGTGTATGTTTGTACCTATATTGTGTTCGTAGTATATGTATCCAAGAGGTATTTTTGTGTCACCGTGTGTTAGTGTATGCATGTTATTTATATAACTATACAAATATATATATATATATATATGTATTTTTTTATTTGTAATTGTATCCGTATATATATATATATGTGTGTGTGTGAGTGTGTGAGTGTGTATATACATATATTTATATTATATCTACTATTATGGGTACTGAATAATACACTCTTTCATATACATAGGAAGCTGAGCGCATGAAGACGTTTGATCATCCCAATGTACTGATGTGCATCGGCATTGTGAAGGGCTCGCCGCCTTCTGTGGTGTTAGAGCTGTGTGTCATGGGCGATCTAAGGTCATATCTCAAGAGTAGAGCGACACACGGTAAAGTCTGTACGATAGGAGAGAGGTACTACATCTCATTCCAGGTATGCGTGTAATTGTGGATGTGTGCATGTCCAATGTATGTATGTATTGGTGTCCGGTGTGTGTAAATATGTAAATACGTTTTTACGGTGTGTGTGTACACGCATATACTATGTAGGTCTCTATGAATGATCAAGCTTCATATATAGGGTTCTATCAGCATACGCTAAAACAGTTGCTGTGCAGGATTGCGCATATGTGTGGCTTTTCGCGAGTCATACCTCAGCAGTAGGGCTAACCACAGAAAGTACTGCGTACTTTAGAAGAGAAATATTCCAACTCATTAAGGGTATGTATGTGGCCCTGCATTTTAACCAGAGCAATCCATAAACTGTTAGATATGTAATCATATTGTGGAATCTAATATACAAATACCGCAATGTACAAGTTCTATGTATATATTATATTTAATTTTATATATATATATTGTATTTTATATATGTGTGTGCGTGTGTGTGCGTGTGTGTTTATGTATATATATATATATATATATATATATATATTAACATACCTTTCTCATAATTCCAATAGATTGCTCGGGGAATGAACTATCTAGCTAAGCAAGGGATTTTCCACAGAGATCTGGCTGCCCGCAATTGTCTGCTATGTGAACCTGAACCCGATTCGTTTGGCTTTCCTGTGGTGAAAGTGGCTGATTTCGGCATGTCACGCGAAGTCGAGAATGAGAGCCAATATTACAAGTATGTTTCTTACGACTTCCGGATGTGTGCATGTGTAATATGTGTATGTACATGTACAATATGTATATGTATATGTACATGTGCGTTACTTGTGTGTACATATACATTACACGCCTATGTGCGTGTGTATTATGCATCTGTATATGTGTAAGCCAATATATCAAGTATGTACATGTCAACTATACGTATGTGCATGACTATTACATACGTATGCATGTATATGCCACTATATCTAGTTTGAAATGTATAACAGTTATTTGCATCTGTGTGCTAACATGTCAAGTATGTGCATGTGTAATACATACACGTGTAATAATACATGTACGTATATGTATGCCAATATTTCGAATATGTACGTATTCGTGTTGTGTGTAGCTGAACCTCATCCTTGGCTTTTGGGTGGTGTATGTGGCTGATGGTCTATACTCACACACATTCGTGCATGTCGATGTAGAGTTGAAGGTTTTATCAATATTTAGTGTATTCATGTACATGTCGATGTAGAGTTGAAGGTTTTATCAATATTTAGTGTATTCATGTACATGTTGATATATTATTTGTATACATTTTAGCATATCTCTTGTGCACATTCCTCTCTGTATGTTTAGTTTACATATACACCTTTCTGCATGCCCACGAAAGCAAAATACGGATAAGTGTGTATTGTGGACAACCTGTTTGTGGTATCAATTTGGACGGACATGTGTTTTGCGTGATAACTTGTGTATCTGTGTCAGTGTGTGGTCAGCGTTACGACTATTTCAAGCAAAAATAATTCGCATCTGTTTCATATACCATCAAAGTGCACTCATAGAAGCTCGAGTTTTTAGATGGGGGTTTTTTTGTTTGGTTTTTCTTGTCCTGTCCGTTTTTGTGCTGTACGTTCGACATTTATTGCAACATGGTTTGTGCATACCTTTGAATATAGCTGACATTTGTATCTTGAACACATGTCACAATATCAGGTCATTATGACTATACATACATATCCAAAGAAGGGTAGGCATATATGTATATGCTTATGGTCAACTATTTACCATTCCTCCTTATAATCTCTTCGACTGCAGAATGAGAAGTGATACTAAAGTACCGGTGCCATGGTATGTTACCTTTTTATATATAGTTTATTGCTTCATTTTTATGCGTAGTATATATATATATATATATATATATATATATATATATATATATATATATATATATATATGTGTGTGTGTGTGTGTGTGTGTGTGTGTGTATATATGTATATATATGGATATATGTATATATGTATATGTGTTATGTGTATATGTATGTATGCATGTATGAATGTATATGTATATGTATATGTATATGTATATATATATATATATATATATATATATATATATATATATATATATATATATATATATATATAACTTCGTTCTAGTGCACCTCGAATGCCATCTACTGTAGACTTTTGCATACATCAGTGTGTCTCCGGATATAGCAATATACATATATGTGGCACACGTGCATACTGCATATTTGATGCGTAATAACGAGCTGTTACCAATCTCTCAGTCCCTACCCAAACTGCCATGCGTCATGTCACATAGACAGTTCAAATATCACACAGTTGCTCCGGAACAGCACTGTCTATGGCAACGTGATCCCGACCTTTCAGGTGTAGCCCTGGTTTGGACTCCCCACATTGAACCGTCTTTCTATTGAGCTATGAACCGTCCTTCTATTGAGCTATAAACCCTAAACCCTAAACCCTATATTCTATATACAAAAATCAAAACCCCTAGATCTTAGTCGACCTTGTTTCAGCCCGCCTAGGGAAGCACATACGATATCACTATTCTGCACTGGAATACTGCACTACGCTCAAACATGACAGTTCAATATCAATTATCTCGCATATAGTTCTCACCGGCCGTCTTCGTGCCCGCAGTGAAGTGCATGTATTGACATTTCAATCCCACTACTTCCTTATTTTTTTTTTTTTTTTTTTCTTTCTTCTTTTTTTGGATATATGCTGACTCTTTCCTTAAATGTAAACTGCACCAAATTGGACTATAGGATGGCACCAGAATCACTTGCCGACAAGAAGTTCTCACAGGTACACGCCTAATGAGCTCATAGTACTATACATTATAGAAGAAGAGCTTGTATGGTTGTTTGTGAGTTCGCTTGTATTGTAGTCCTGGGTAAAGATCCTTTTTACAAGCATACACATACTCATTCGCACATATATTATATTATGAAGAGTGAATGGCTTGTCCAGTTGTGTATATGCATACGTTGGAAATGTCGTGCTGGGTAAGCCGAGATCTTCAAATACGTATTTGTAATTGCATCTAGGCGTGTATATATTCAAGGGGGTACATATTGATCGGACACCCTCGTATACACGCATGTATTGAGTATGCGTACGCAGGGCGTACGGTTATCGGGCCACCTATTGTGCACATTGAGTTGTGCCATTTCACACCATGCTCAACATATACGAATGAAGTGAGATTATGTATGCAGAAGTATATTGTATGACTATCTGTTAGTCGACCATGCGTTGGGTTAGTCGACCATTCGCTGGTTCATGTGTATGATAATCAAAAACGAACATATGAATGCATATATATGCTTAAGTCTCTAATCTGTATATCCACATACAGAATATACTGAACTTTTACATACGAAAGTGTACCGACCCTACTAACACTACGCATGCACTCCAATATACTACTCGTGTAGTTCAACATACAACTCAAGTACTCCAACAGATTACTCATTTAATCCAACAAGCTACCCATGTACTCCAATAGGCTGCTCATGTACTCTAACAGGCTACTCATGTACTCCAACAGATTACTCATGTACTCCAACGGGCTACTCATGTACTCCAATAGGCTACTCATGTTCTCAAAAAATTGTCCACGTACTCTAACAGGCCAGCGACGTCTGGTCATATGGCGTCACCATCTGGGGTATGTCTGCGTGCCACTTTAAGTGTCTAAGTTTGTATCTAAATTCATCAAGAATATATATACCTTCCTACAAGGTTTAAGTATAACATCATGCACTATATTTTTGGGGAGGCAAATACTAATTTCGCACATTATTATGCTACAGTTTTTCTTGGCTTACTATTGCTACGCTGCTCGATTAGGGGTTTAGGGTTGTAGGATTAAGATTTATATACCTAAACCCTTAGACTAGACTTTCCGTCATATATCTGATAACTAGTTACTACCTCGTGTTATATGCATGATATATAACGTTTAATATTCAACCAAATCGCATCAACTCTGCCCCAACTCATTGCGCAGAGGTGTTCTCGGACTGCAAAGCAATGCCCTATTCGGGGATGAACTACTTCGGCTTGCTCGTTCAACTGAAGAAAGGGGTTAGGCTAGACAGGCCGGACTCCTGCCCTACCGTACGTTGTATAATTCAATATATATATATATATATACATACATACATACATACATACAACCATACATACAGACATATATATATATATAATATATATATATACATACACACATACATATATATATATATATATATATATATATATGTGTGTGTGTGTGTGTGTGTGTGTGTGTGTGTGTGTGTTCACATCTCATGTGTGTGTGTTCGCGGTTAAGTGTACGCGTGTGTACATATTTAATCATTTACGTGTGTCTGTCGGTCGACCTCTTTCGGGTAACGACATTGTAATCTCTTTTCATGTAGCATACTCAAACACTTGATCAAACTAACACTATGTACGTGCTTTATATTCTCACTTCATGTAGCATACTAAAATACTTGATCAAATTATCACTATACTATTTGCGTACATTGTAATCTCACGCACTGCATCAAACATGTTTATCCTTACTCAACCACTTGACCATACTATTACTAAGTACGTGCATTATAATTCAACGCACTCCATCTATCATGTATACACCACCACAGGATGGATACGATGTAATGTTAAAGTGTTGGAATCTTCAGCCCGATGAGAGGCCGACCTTCACTGGCTTGGCCCAAACGATGGGTGCGCTTTTTATACCGAACTACAGCGAACCCGCTCATCAAGAGGTGTGTGATATGTGTCATAATGACTTTGTGTGTAGTTTCAAGTTTATCTGATGATATGTCAGGCTGTTGTGGGGGAAAGTGGCACTTGTTTGTTAACTCATCAAGAGGTGTGTGTTATCGGCCATAGTGTCATTGTGGGCAGTTTCAAGGTTATCCGGAGATATGTCAAGCGGTAGTGGTAGTATATAAAATCGGCGTATGTTGTTCAAATTGTTAATGGGTATGTATGCCCAATCTACTATTACAAGGTTTCTATTATATAAAGATGTGATAAGCGGTTGTAAATTTAATCGGCAAGTGGTTACTAATTTATCATGAGGTATATGGAATATATGTATAATGTAAAATTATATGTATACGTATTAGTTTCATCTGGCTACGGATGATCTGCGCTGATTCTGAAGCAGTGAGTGTTCGATATACAAATATAAAAGACATGCTTACAGGCTATTTATTGAGTGGAAGGTATGAGTGTTCGCAGCTTCATCTGCTATAGAGCTATTTGTTTTAGCACCAAGAGTTCAAATCATAAGAGTATCCATGCTCACATCTTTATAGCGCCAAGTCTATATGTGCCTGGTTTCTGATTTGCCGTTATAATATATATATATATATATATATATATATACGTCTAAGTGCCCACAAGTAGAGAACTGATAGACTTCTGATTCACATTTGGCTATTATTGCAGATTAATGGCGACGATATAAATATAGTGAAAGGCCCGGTTCCTGGTAGTACTAAAGAAGAACCGAGCGATACGGGTTATTATGCGTATACTAGCTTGGACGAACGCCCACCCGACCGAGATTATACGGAGGTGGAGGATGACCATGTTTTGTATGGCATTGGTAAAATCAATTAAACTCAAAATATATATCAAGGCCATATTCTAAAATAGATGGCATTGTTAAAATAAACTAAAATAAATACTTTAAAGATATATAGTACATAT
>LUCW03000453.1:67500-72500 GCA_001586965.3 Sphaeroforma sirkka | reverse complement strand
TGGTATGTCTACTCAAATATTGAGATTTCGATGCACTTTGTTTTGTGTGGCAAGCATCGCATGTCAGGATATATCTTTTGTATATCAACCGAAAAAGCCATACACAATCGTCACTATGTTTATTTTTGTGAACATTATACATATCTAAATATGTAATCTTATATATGTCAAATTTCTATCTATATCTATAAAATATATATATATATATATATATATGTATGTGTGTGTGTGTGTGTGTGTGTGTGTATCTATATATACATATTTGTGCGTGTGTGTCTGGGTGGGTGTGTTTGTGTTTGTATGTATATATGTATATATGCATATATATATATATATATATATATATGTGTGTGTGTGTGTGTGTGTGTTTTATGTATATATGCATATATATATATATATATGTGTGTGTGTGTGTGTGTGTGTGTTTTATGTTTATGTATATGTGTCTGTACGTATCGTTTCCTTGTATTCGTGGTGTGTTATTATTATTATTGTAATGATGACCCCTCGTATGGTCTCGGCTCCCTAACTTTCAGGTACTCTCCAATTCCGATCCGGTCCACAAAATGACTATCCGGTTTCCAGAGGTACTGCTGAGCTAGTTTTTCGGTGATTCGTCCACGTTAAAAGATCCACTGTGCCGGTTAGTTTGGCCATTCATCTAGTAACACGTCTATTGTTAACGTGCTGGCAAGGCCACAAAGGGCACTCTGCGATACAAAGATATATACTTCAAGACCATGTATAGGACGCGCATCAACGTTTGCTGCGAATATCGCCTCACTAGAGTACGACACTGTCCACTTTTACATGTTTTTAGGGTGCTGTAAGCGAAATCTCGTTTACGATACTCTTTTTAGTGTTGGTAACGTGGCTCCATTTACAGCACTTCCTTGAAGTGATGTTAGCATAATACTCTGTCTGAGACTCTGGAATTAGAGTATCTCTTCGACGATACCGCACAAACGATATATCGGCGATTGAGGCTGTACTTGCTCACTAACACTGCAATATCAGGTGAGTCAAAGATGACTTCTATAAGTGAGTGATAGCTCCTGAAGCTGTGCCCGTACTGCCTAGCAACCATTGCCGTGTTGCACTAAAACTTCTACCAAAAAAAAACAGCAGAACCTGGTACGCAGCATTCTCATGGCACATTAAAATGAATTCGCACATCGATAGGTCCACTTTAATACTTATATGCTAGATTGTCACCTTTGATCAATTGTGCAACTACAAATGGTAGCATATTAAGTTTCCCATAAAGTTCAGTGCACCAGAAACACTATGGGGACGGAATGCAACTTGTTGGCATAGTGACGATCGTTGATGGGTGGTACTCTCGGGTGTGTTTCATATCAATTTACGCATTCGACTGAACGAGGGTTGAGTATGAGCACGATAGAATGAAAAGGTATTATTTTGCAGGACTAGACTTTTGATGCCGTCTTAATTTCGACCACTCCCACTGCCGCTTCGCTGTTAAACTCTGTGAAAGTCCTCTGAATGGACTAAAATTTACAAAATAGGGATTCTGGCAGTTGTGTGCTGTACTTAAAAATGAGTTCTTTTCACATATTTAGTCAGTTTCGAATGATGATATTTTTTATTTTCTACCAATGCAACTACGTAATATCGCAAGATCGATATGGTAGTCGTCGAAGTTGTTGGCTATCGAATGGCCGAATTCACTGTGAACTCAATGCTACAGACATATGCAAAACCATTGTTTGTTGCTTGCATGCAAAACCATTGTTTGTTGCTTGCTAGCTACTTGTGACCTTAGTACAAAGTGCAATGCAATTGATATTATTCTGCCCGCCAAGGCTACAGCGATCTATTGTCAAGCAAAAAAAAAATATGAAATTTAAGTCAACAGTAACACGGGAAAGGCTTGGATGATTTCATATCCTTCTTCTTAAAAAAAAGTACAAGAAGCCGAAGGCTATGATAATCGTTTGATTTTCAGAAGGCTATTTCAAAGCCTTCTCAAATCACAAATATACAGCTATTTTACGATACTTTTGTGTATCGATCGAGTATCTTGGTTTATTTTTGAATATTTGTGGGACAGGGCAGTTGAAGCCTGGGCCCTGGTAGTAGAGTATTAAAAAAATAGCACCTGATCTATCACAGCATTCAGTCTTCTTTTCTTTTTTAACAAAAACCAAAACTGATTACACGATAGGTACTGTAGTATGTATTTTTTTCTAAATACTATAAAATTCACAACCATTTTGAGTGCTGGGTTTTATTTTTTATTTTTTAAAAATTGCACTCCCACACAAGAGAAGAGAGTATGACTCTCATTTCTTTTTAAAACCCCATGGAGCAAGGGCCACAAGTCCACGCACGACTCACGAGTCCATGACTCCATGACCCTTGTTTACTTGTGTATAGCCTCATTTTGTAAGGAGTCTACAATATTATTAAAAAGAATAATAATACTCGCTTGACAATTTGACTCCATGAGCTTTTGTAGGGCCCAGCCAGGCAGCCAGTAATGATTTACGTACATAGAGTATTTTTCTATTTAAAATAAAATTGGCGCCAGCGTGCCAGTAGTGGGCCAAGAACTTAAGAAGGGCCGCCTAAAAAGACAATCTATATATATATATATATATATATATATATATATATATATATATATATATATATACTGTATGTACTGTATGTACATACTTTATTTACTGCTATTCGTTTAAAAAAAAAAAGAGACCCGTGTCGCGGGTAAAAATTGATATATTGTCTAACCCATTTTTTGTTTGTTGTAAACATGCTATTTAAAAAACATTGTTGTTTTCCACTGTTGACAACTTGACATATTAGAAAATCTAAAAGGAGCACTATTGATCATACTAATGTTGCTCACTGAGATTCCAGATTGTGCCACACGCCCATATCAGTTTGTAGTCACGTTTTTGTTGGTTGAATACTTTACAGAATTGTCAATATTTTACTTTATTTTATATATGATTGTGCGACGATCATGACGATGTGCGATTGGGCAAAGAATGCCAAAAAGTGTACTTATAAATAAAGATTCCAGACGGTGACTGTCTGGCTGAGAGACTGTTTGCTGCAGTCACTACTCACTACACAGTACACACTGCTGTGACTGCGGACTGCACTCCTCACCGGAGTCAGTGACTGTGAGCTTACCGCTGCTGTGGTGCTGCGCTGCAACTGAAAACAGTGTAAATACACTGTACAGTGTAAGTGTACACTATACAGTGTACATACACTCTCAGAGAGTGAGAGGGCAGGAAGGCCCTTTCGAGAAAAACAAAATACTCGAATATATACATAACGAGTTAAAATCATGTGATATTTGCCGGAGAGAGAGACCTGGCACTTCTAGAAGCTGGATTTATTCGCTCTGGTGGGCGGCCTCTCTCTATATCGAGACCTCTGGGAGGCCGGAGTTGTCTCCCTGGACTCTGGAGTTGTGGGAAACTTTGGGAGACAGCCATGTCCGCTTTTTAAATGGAGGAAAGGAGAAGAGGAACTCTACTCTCTCCCTATGCTATTACTAGTAGCAGTAGAGTGTCAACTGTCTAGTAGAGAGAGCTAGAGAGAGAGGGGGGGAGAGATAGTCAGATTGAGATAGAGAGAGAGAGAGAGGATCAGAGGAAGGCTACGTACATCCATTATGAATAAAATTTCTGCGGAAAAAAAGTAAAAAATTATCTGTATACATGTCATATTCACACCCAAATCCAAGAATTCCGATCATTGTATCGGCATCATGTTGCCGAATGTCGATTACATAAAAATATTAGATCTATATATATATATATATATATATGTATGTATATATATATATATATATATATATATATATATATATATATATGTATATATATACATGTGTATATATATATATATAACATATATACTACTGACGAATGTCATTGCATACTCTCAAGCGATTGTATAAGCGATAAGACATCTATTGGAATATGAAACAATACACATCAACGTTTCATCATGTTGGAATCGATAGATGTGTTTGCCGCCGGGATTCACTATCCTCATGCTTTACATCAACATTCTAAAAGCATATTCAAGAAATATACAGACAATAATATTGTAATCACTTACATCGATGAATCTGTCGACGAACAGATCTCTACTCAAGCAACAGGGAGTTCAATCACTCGTACGACAACCTCATTGGGACATTTAGCGGTATCGGAGGCCCACGAAATACATATTGAAGAAGCGCTAACCGAAAAGTACAGTTACAAAGAACAATCTATGCAAAGTTCAGCAAATCGAACCACTACATTTACAGAGGGGACGACTCCAGGACCAGCAACCCGCACAATCAACAAAGCACATCGCCGTACTAAATCATGTCTAACACTACCATCGTATAAGAATAAACTGGCAAACACTCGATTGAGTCGTAGTGTCAATTTCTCTAACAAAATCGTGGCCGTCGCCACATATTCTAATTCAGATTACAGCCGTGGCCTAGATGTCACTCAACATTATAAGAGTCTCCCGGCGAGGGAAAAGTTCTTGATCAAGCAGGAAATCAGGAGTGTTACGAGCGATGTGAATGGATTGACACAAACGACCAAAGATAACATAAAGTACACATGTATGTTCTTGTTATTAGCTATTCTGCTAGGGCTACAGAAGGCATACCTGTCCGAATAGGTTGTATATTAAATAAATAATCACGAATAAAGCATGTCCATATTATCACGCTCGCGGCGGCAGACCAGAGGATGGCTATTGCGATCCGTGTCCTACCATTTAAGATCATATACAGATATACTTGAATACTTCACCAAGCGAGCTGATGATGATTTGGGAAGTAATGGGTATCAAATATATAAAAGGCGAAAGATTCTATATGATAGCCAAGTATTACAAAAACGATATTATTCCACTGTTACAGACCAAAAGTTGTTTTTTTGGCATTTCTTCACCTACCCATCATGTGCTATAACACAATACACGCTGTTACTCGTACAGCTATCGAACGT
>LUCW03000453.1:37500-62500 GCA_001586965.3 Sphaeroforma sirkka | reverse complement strand
ACTCTCCACAAGGGCCACGTACATCCCCACACACATCCCTCGATTGCCACAGTATACAGGATCCTGTGTTGGCTGAGACCTATGCCGTCAATGCGGCGAAGCTTGAGGAGTGCTACAGAATGAGCAGAGAGATTGCTGTGTTACTTTGCGTCTAGGCGTTGTGATGGGGGGTGGTTATTGATTGTATGCTATTTGATCTAGTACGGACTATAAATTAAATAACACCGCCCCCTTGATTACCGCAGTATACAGGATCTTATGCTGGAAGAGCCTGGCCTGTGTAGTAAATACGACCAAGCGTGAGGAGTATTGTGTAATCAGCAGATGAATTGCTGCGTTGCTTTCCGCCTAGGCGATTTGAATATGGATGGTACTTGATCGAACTCCATACTTTTTAACAAAAGTGCATAAACATAATGATATACCCCCGTCAGGCTCCAAGACCCACTTTGCTGGCACAGCCTGTGTAGTAAATGCACCGAAGCTTGAGGAGTATTATAGATTGAGTAGTTACGTCTAGGCGATTTGGGAATGATTCTTGATTGTGATGTCTTCATTATATTTAGTAAATTGTATCAATTAGGTGACACACACCCATCAATGACTGGTGGCATTGATGCCGTGTTCTGGCTGGTTCAGGCCTATGTCGTCGATTTATCACAGCTCGAAGAGTACTACAGAATGAGTAGAGAAACGTCTATCCACGTTGAATTGCGTATAGGTAGAGAATGTAATTGGGGTGAGCGTTGATGAAAGGTATCCAAACTAATAAATACTATGGGTGAAATATGTTCATGTTATCTGCTGTGGTATTTGTATATATATATATATATATATATATATATATATATATATATATATATATATATATATATATATATATATATATATATATATATATATATATATATATAATCTTAAACGTATATATGTTTATTTGATTTGCAATTTGGATATTAACAGTACCTAGCGACAGATTTCATTGTTGTAACAACCGTAGCTTTAAAAGTAAATATGAGTTTGGCCTACAGGAGTGCACATCCGGTAATCTCCATAATTTCTCATGCATACACATACGTAGCAGTTTATATTTACACATCACATCAAGTATAGTATTAACTTGTATATCATGCTTTTTGGTTTGAAAGCGATCGATTTGAGATACTTTGACCCTTTGCCAGAGTGAAAGTTTCATTTAAGCAACTATGTATCAGCATATAGTCATGCCATGAATATGTAGTACTTTTTCTGTAGATAGCAAAATCCATGTACATGAATACTACTCTATTTATGCTCGATATAGGAGAAGAAACAGATCGACCCGTTCAGATGAGAACAATGATGATCGAGTAGATAACCTGTCTCACTCAGAGTGATTCGAGATTCGTCGGGCTTCAAGCGAGTCGGTGCTATTTAATGTTTTGAGCAACATATAAGTATGACCTTCCAAAGATAGGTGACCCCATCGCCTTCTAACAAGACAAATGCAAATCTTGTTTATTCCCACACTTTATAGATCGCATGATAGAAGTGTATGTTTGTGTGTTTGGAAGTTAGTGTGCGATCCTACCTATAGGTAGACCTTTCCTTCGTGTATCTGAGAAGCGTGTTCTAGAGGACGCTCTGATACTGAATAATTGGCTACAACTTCGCCAGGCTGGATGTGATACACGACTATGAGATGAAGGAATGACACAAAGGATTAGGCCTGGCTAAGGAAAAAAGGGTGGACCCGCTTGTGCACATGCAGTAGGTTTCTAAAATGCCTTAGGAGACGACATACTATAGTGCCCGAGCATTCAACTAGTGGACTTGGAGGCACAACCAATAAACTGAGCGTTGGCAACTTGAGTTTAGTGCGTTAGCCTCTCCTATTGGTTGTACCGGGCTCGTTAGTTGCCTGTGAAAATAAAAACAATACACAAAAGTCCGGCCCAAGTTTTTTCAGTCCAGATATAAGTTGGTTCGATAGTGGTGCTGATAACTGTACACAACATAATGATAACAATTGCATTAAACCTTTCAAGAAACTCGATGGAGATGATACGAGCTTCTTGTCAGTGGTTCAACCGGTGGGGTAAGGCGAAGACCACCAAGGTGTATGACATCATGCTCGAGTCAAAAGAGATGACGGCCACCAAAGCGAACTAGTGTGTTACACTTCCTATAAAGCAGGTCGGTCCAGAAGATGTCACCGCCTGCGATCTAAGATTAATAGCAATACAACTGTGTTGAGAGCTGAGCAGAATATTATATAAAGCATTCGGACCCAGGGTTTCAACGTGCGGGTCCATAGGGTGGACAAAGAGCCCAAAGGGAGATTATTACAGCCTACCAAGCAGCGCCAAAGTATGGCGAGGCGTGGGTTTTAAATGGCAAAGACTTTGCAAGGCGGCGAAGAAGAGAATTGCGAATTCTCAACAAATCATGAAAGAGTAAGGCTTGCACAAGTTGATCGAGATAAATAGAGAGCAAGATATCTGTTGCAACATACAAGAAAACAAATTTGATTTAGGATACAGCGCGCTGAATGGAATGAAGAGCCACCTTACGTGCCGCTACAATACAATACAGATGACGAGAGCTGGAGCGCACAATTGCTGGATTTGAAAAGCTCGTTCACCAAATGTTTTCTACGTGATTAGTGGGTAATGTGAAGTTAGCGTTCTGAACAATTTTTTTCGGGCAGTTGGGGGGGTGTGCGTCGCTAGCATTTCTAATCAAGAAGCGTTGCGAACGTAAGGACGCCAAGGCTGCCTGGAAGCGTGGTCGTGACCGCGGGGATAAATATGATGAGTATGACAATAGGTCCAAACGGGAAGGATCTGCACATTCTAATGGTTCATAAGGGGGATAAGGAGAGAGGGACTAGTGGTGGCGAACGTTCTGCTAGAAGCTACCAACGTGCGGATAAATCTCAGACGCGTGACCGCAGCAACGATGGCCGTGGGGCTTCTAAAATGACCTGCTCATCCTTGTTCTCTACCATCGAATTGAAATGTTTCTTTTTTGATGGCAACTACTATCGTGTCGACTGTCCGATGCAAGATGATAGAGAGAAGAAGAGAACGCCAGCGGGTGCCGTGACTGACTAGCCGAAGACAACGATCAAGGCCCTACGGTCCAGGGAACTATAGGGCGAACTTAATTGACGATATATTGTGATACTGGGGCATATTCTTCATTGTTACATACTAAGTGGTTGAGGATGAAGACTTGCAAAAAGTTGCCATCCCTCGTGAAGTTTTGGAGGCTTACAGCTGTATGGCTATTTCGACACTAGTGAGTATGCGGTCGGAGATTTTGTGCTTGTGCCGGGGGTTCCAAACAAGGTTTTAAGAATCGAAACGGATACTGGCTGGGTGGAAATGGCCCGTCAGAAGCTAGTCAGAAAGAACCGTCTCATGCGTATGATCAAGCAAAAGGGGCGTGGGGTGGACCCTAGGATATCTTAATCCGCTATCTGGAAGCCAGGGATGTTCCGCTTACGGATACCATGTGAAATGGAACACACAGACGGTGAGAAATAGAAGAAGGGTAAAGACTGGTGACCATCGAGCAATGGTGCCGGCGGTTTGGGACAAGCACTTCGGGTGGGTCATGTAAGACCAAGTCTATTTGTTTTGCGTCGGTTTTTATTCGCCTAAGATCCCTTCTAATGTTAAGCATCTCCCTGTGACGGATCTGGAACTGGCAGCTACGAATTTTTAGATAACAAAGTCTTTTTCAAAGTACTGCAGTCGTGGTACCCGTCCTGCATGCACGGCGACCAGAAACCGCTGGAGAACTTGCGCCTAACACCTCTAAGCCCAAACAGTGAAGGGTATGGCGCTTGTTGGAGGTCGGTAGTTGTATGATGCGATTTAAGATGCATTCCAGGGCCTCTCAACTTGCTTGGAGACTGCCCGTTTCTAACTGGGGTCTGACATAATCGACGTAATATTACCGGTAAAACAACGTGTGACATTTGGTTAGTCGCTGGAATGGTCCGAGCCTCTGGACGCGCTGTCGATGCCTGGTCGCGACATGGTGTTTGAAGATGACGAGGATTCCTCTGACCCCTTTCCAGCTGCTGGGATAGTCCGGATCAGCAGGCAGCAGAAGACCAAGAGGATGAACCTCAAGTGGGTCACTCGAGCTAAGGGACGATGTCCAGAACTGGAGATGGACATGTTGACCAACAAATATGACAAAAAGAAATCCTACTATGCCTCAGATGTGCCTGATGGTGGTACGTGCGGTGGCGACACGTACTACGTTCCCTTGAGATGCGATCTTGTGCTGAGTGAGATTGCCATCGGATGAAAACGATGATCTCAAAGCGGTGGTACGTTACCCGTGTGGGCTGGTGCAGCAAGGTTCCCACGCGTTGCTGCTCAGCGAGAGGGGAAGCACCGATTATGGCCACCGGAAGAGGACACGCTCTTTGGGGGGAATAAAATGCCACTCGGACCCCCGACTAGGGGTATTCTCTCATCGGCTTGCTCCGTAATAACTACTTTGAGCTAATACAATATTGGTCGAGGCCATTTTGGCGGCGTTTAGGTTTGAGTACAAGTCGTATATGGTACGTAATATCATTGGTCCTATCATTCTGTGCATGACAATTGTGACGCGTGCAAGGTCCAAGATGTTGCCGGCCCAGGCGAGTGAGACTGGTGCAAAGCTACGTGGGTTGACTGGCGATATTGCGGCGGAAAAAGATGGTCAGGTGGAATCGACGAAGGAGAGTTTCGAACGGACCATACCGTTGCGCAGGCTTACTGAGGAGGACCTTGTGACTGAGGCTGCGGAGCATATGAATCAGGATGTGCCGTCTATTTTCGTGGAAGCCAGCAACCGTTCGGAAGTAAGTATTGTATCTGATGTCCCTTTAAAACAATAGTCACGCGCTGCCGAGTTGGTAAAGCAGGGTCCGTCGTTGAGTGTAACCCTTGTCAGTTACCAAGAGGTGTCGGATGAACTATTGGCGTGTGCAGAGCCAACCGAAGTTGGGAATCTGGACGATGAACCGATGTCGGTGGTCGAGGCGGTAGCCAGCACAGGATCAGCCCATATGTGTAATCTGTACATGACGATAGTGGTTGGGTCGATAAGTCCAGCAATATCAGGGCCAACATGGTGCCTGCCAACGACGGCAATCCATGTTCAGATACTGGGGGCAATTTGTTACCCAAGATTAACCGTGGTGTGGAGAGCTCGCAATCTGCTGAGGTGCAAAGGATGGATGGGTCGTTGGGTCTGCTATTTTCTTTACAAGTTGTACCATATTCAATCGTAAACAATTTGAGTTTTATTTGTCGTAAAGCTCCAAAGTTTGTGTCCTCAAAAAGCCCTGAATTATTCTTCAAATTGACATGGCACTTAAGTTGAGGGGGCGCAAAAATCAATGACCTTTGGTAGTAGAATGCAGTCAAAGTTATGTACTTATTGCGATACAGTACGTTGTACGTATACAATATGTTACACCCACTTTACTTACATTTTTAATAGTCTGTGTTTCACATAGCACACAGTACAGAGTGTCTCCTGTGATTTACAAACACAATGAATAGTCCCTCGAGCTCTTTTGAGGAATGGTGGTCTAGCATGCAAATCTTCGTTGTATTGCATAGGTTGTAAATGGATCTTCACACGGTCAATTCGGGTTTTTTTCATATTTTAGGCACCAGTATTTTTGGTCAACTTGTCAGTTTGCAATTGATAGCGTCTCCGTCGGCGCTCCTGGTTACTATTGTACTTTTACCGTATGCGCCTAGCAATTCCTTGACTAGTGGTAATTGGTAATCTGGTACAGTCTAAAGGTTATCGTACACAGACTCACTGACGCACACCGAATTCGTAAGGGAGAGATCCATATCAAAATCATCGATGCGTAACTCTATGATCTGGTAAAGTGTGCTTTTTTCAATAGATACGGTACTACTGCGAAATTATTGTTAATAAATACTGCCAATCGCCCCTTGTTATAGTAATCATGATAAAACTACAGATAACGAATATGGTATCCTTTGGTATCATCGAGTCTATACATTTGTTCTTCTTCCCTGTGATCGGTGACATATGTAGCAGAACAGATACCGATGTATTGTGCATCTTTGGATGCAAGTAGATAGTAGCCGATCTTACCGAGTACGGCCTTCCCATCGCAGTTGGATGAATCTTTATGTTCCCACTCCAAATAAGGGTTTATCCTCCATTCAATTCTTAATCTTACCTTCCAGTATTTCTTTCGGTCAGCTGCGACGCTTTTTGGCAATGAACATATTGTACAACCCAAACGTAAGTAGGTCGTACAAAACTCGTAGAACCGAGAATTCACTATCCATAATACAATCTTTCAAACTAGTTGTACTGCAGACATTTCATTCCGATAGGGAAGAGGTGCTAGATAATAAGGTTTTACCTTAGCTTCCCATTAATATATTCAAAAGATCACATTGGTTTGAAGTCAGGCAATAGTCTTCCATTCATTGTCGTACTGTTTAGGTTTGCGTGGGTAATGAATCTGTGTGTACCTCTCACTATTATCCCATGACATCACAATCTCGTCTATACATACCTTTTCAATGCATATAGGTGTCGATCTATGTTCTTTTTCCATGCTTACATTATTCCTCTCATGTAGTATTCCTTATCATTGCGTTCTTGTTCCGTTGCTAATGGTATTCTCAACTGCAAGTTCTTTCAAATATATTCATATCTTGTTCTATTCGCATACAGCCCAGGTATGGTAATGGAAAAGGGTAAAAAAAACTACTGACTGTCTTACTATAATATTTTGCCATTATTGAGCGCAACACCAACCATACGTAGAATTCGCGCCGATGTCTCACTTCTTCATTTGTAATAGCCGAAGAATAGTAGCAACTACCAGTTTGTTGCATTTGTACCCTGTACATTTTTATCTATAATACGATATTTGTTCGTGGATCGTGCGGTTTTTGTGTGGTGGGGGGTGGTATGGATGTTGGCTTGGGGAAGGGGAGGGGGTGTCACTAAGGGTGTTGTACTAAAGTGACGGTTTGCATTTAACGTTGCCTACCTAACAGTACCATCTGGCACTATTACTTGAGCCGGTCTTGTGCCATTAAGCGTTATATTAGCGGATACACTTATATGCCATATGGAAAGGAGTGAGTCTATAAGAAAAAGGATAGCGGACGGCGAAGATGTTCAAGCTGTTGCCCGTTGCAAAGGAATTTAGCGTTGCTCTTGGCACAATTTTTATATATGTAGTGCTATGTATGCTTGGTGCCCGCAGCGCCTCAGTGCTCTTCACACAATCATGTGTTGTATCAAATTCTGGTTCAATCGGCTCCAGTATAATTTGTACGTGCACATCACTATTGTTTTACTCGTTCATGTACAGCCTCGCTTGGACCAACACCCAATCCTATCATCTCGATATTGCAGAGCTCTCTGGCACTGACCTTTTTTGGTACTGTGGGTAGGATGTAGGGTGTGAGATTACCCTATGCAGCGTATCTTACTTTTCTACGTGCAACCCGACTAAAATATCTATGCGTGTAGACTCGCCACCTTTTAACAGAGATGAACGTACTAAGTATACATCACCCAGTAGATATCAAGAACGTTTCGCTCCCTTCGCACACTGTAGTATATCGCCGCCACATACTGCCCCGTATAACCTTCCTTCTTTTATATCGTTATCGGATAAATTACTAAATGCTGACGATGGATGGTAAACTTCACTCTACAGTAACCCATAGTATCTACAGGGTGAAATTTTGGTGCCTTGCCCATAGTGGTGTATCGTGCGAGTTCAGAGTGCCCTACATCCGATTATATTTATCGGTACTAACCTATACCAAAAACGAACCAAAGCAAAAATCGTGCTCTTTCATGTAATACTGTCGGTTGTACAACCTGCAGCTTATACCTCGATTCTTTATAGTAGGGTTTGGCAGGTCATAGACCCGCTGTTGGAACCGTTATGTTGTACCGAACAGCATCGTCCGGAATTTGCGATTGAAATGATCGGCCTATTGAGAATATTACAACATGTTGTACTATTTTACAACAAGTTGTACTAATACAAGTTTGACCACGTGGAAGCCAGCAACCGTTCAAATGTAAGTGTATAATGGGTCTGATTTTGTGACAACTACTGACCAGAATATCAAAAGCCAATCCAAAACCCGAAACGACAGGTTCGTCAAATGCTGAGTTTTGGGACCGGTTCCAAATATTCCTGATATTAGAGTCATCAGAAATTTTAGCGGTAGAACACACGGTAAGATATAACGGGACACCGCGTGTGAGAGAAACACCGGAATAGAATTTGAGTCTAGTGCATTAGAAAACACAAATGATTTCACAGTTTGGTTCTCCTAGCCTATTGACTTTTCCTAGCTGAGATAACCGTACCTGAGAATAGGTATTTTGTTTCTTTTGGTCGTATCTTTTCAGCTACTCTCCACACTCTATATTCTTACTAATATCCTTGATTTAAATGATTTCACAGTTTGGTTCTCCTAGCCTATTGACTTTTCCTAGCTGAGATAACCGTACCTGAGAATAGGTATTTTGTTTCTTTTGGTCGTATCTTTTCAGCTACTCTCCACACTCATATTCTTACTAATATCCTTGATTTACACCAAAATACGTTTTATATTGAGATGAGATGCTGCTTAGTGACTTAAATTATAAATACACAGTCAGAACGAGAGAGAGGTAGCCTTTCACTACAAATCAGATACTCGACTGATTAATCGCATAGGATTAACTAGGATATAAATATACCATATCACAACCTCACCAATGATCAAGAGAATAACAACAACAAAGAGGGATAAAAAACACTCAGAGTAGTATTGGCATGCTCAACGCATGGCATGACGACACATTAAGCGAACACAAGAAATTAGCGATCAGAAGACTGTATACCAAACACTAAAGATAAAATCAGCGGCATAGCACAGTTCAAGACCAACAATCCTAGGTGAAGAACACAATAATATAGTATAAGAACTAACAACTATTCAATTAACAAAACAATCCAAGAACAATCAAATGCGCACAGCATGAAAGAAATGGTTGAGAACGTTCAGAGACAAATTCAGAGCCACAAAAAATAAGAAGTAGTACAGAAATGTACTGACGGAATCCTGGCAATCAAATATTATTAGCACAGAACTCTACAAGAGACATAAAAGTGTCCTACACATGTCAAGGCGTTACACGACGTGACATGACTTCAAACACTAAAGATTTCAATAAAAATACAAAACCGCGAGGTACGCAAGCTAACCACAAAAAAATGACACTAAACTTATCTATGTAAGGGAATCTTAGAAGTAGTACAGAAATGTACTGACGGAATCCTGGCAATCAAATACTACTAGCACAAAACTCTACAAGAGACATAATAGTGTCCTACACATGTCAAGGCGTTACACGACGTGACATGACTTCAAACACTAAAGATTTCAATAAAAATACAAAACCGCGAGGTACGCAAGCTAACCACAAAAAAATGACACTAAACTTATATATGTAAGGGAATCTTAGAAGTAGTACAGAAATGTACTGACGGAATCCTGGCAATCAAATACTACTAGCACAAAACTCTACAAGAGACATAATAGTGTCCTACACATGTCAAGACGTTACACGAAGTGACATGACTTCAAACACTAAAGATCTCAATAAAAGTACAAAACCGCGAGGTACGCAAGCTAACCACAATAAAATGGCACTAAACTTATCTAAGTAAGGGAATCTAATTTTTGAACCAACAGAGCAACAACAGACAGTAAACAACTGAGGTGAAGCAAGGGCACGTCACACACAACACAACGTATAGGAGATCAATACAACACAAGCGACATCATAGTATATGTAATAGTGATTAAATGACGAAAGATTATTTGCATAGGTCACAAGGAGGACACAGAAGTTAGTGTAATACATCACAACTATTGCAATATCGATGATGCATAAAAAGATACATTCTCTGCAAGAGATCAACCCAGTGCAAATCACAAAATACTAGGCGGTAGTGATTAAAAAAAAGACGTTTGTTAGACATGAAACAATAAAAGCGCAAGTGGTAAAGGAAACAACAGTATCGTTACGACATCGATGGTGCACAGGAACGATCCATTCCATACACGACATTTTAAGAACATTCATTTCATTAACCAAGTTGACAAGGACTGAGGCAACAGAAGGTGTGTGGACACTCGTGCTAGAACATCTGAAGGCAGATTTTCAAATGTAAAAAACATACACAAACAAACCACAAGAGAATGAACAAGTGACCTCAATAGGACCGAACATCACAAGTGAAGCTTATTCGGTTTAGGGTTTACAAACAGTTCGGTATCATCACACGTGTCGAATCAAAGCTAAGGTCTCATATGAGAACTCATGGTTCTGACTATTATGACACGTGAGAAAATGCATTTAAGATCACACATGACGAAATAGGATTGACAAATAACCAACAAATACACATTCCCGATTACAGAAAGGAACGCAACAAGCTACCAGACATCACAGCACACAAACACGTCACAGGGAAGTGCAGCAAAGCGTGATAACAGTAAAGGTAAGAAAGATAAATAAATTTTATTTATTTTACATAAGTTACCAGCAAAGTCGAAAGGGGGGGGGGGGGGGCAAAGCGCTTATTCGGAACAAATACAGCACAAATCTCTATTAACCTGCAACACATACACACCAACACAGACAACTCAAGATGCCAACAGTAACCAAAGCAGGGGTGTAAAGCGGTGGAGGGAATGCCGTCAATACGAATGGTGTGAATAACAATAACAGTCAGCAGGAGAGTCAACCCCAGGTAGTAGCTCGCGTCTACAAACATCAAATGGGGTATCAATTCAGGCGTCAGCGGTATACTTAGAAGTAGACAAGAACATCTGTCAAGTCAATTACTTCCTGGTCCGTCTCCAAGTTGGAAGATACAGCACCGGTAGCTATCGCAAGTTTACACAAGATGAGAGTAGGCATCTATGATCAGCAACCTGAGCGTCGGATGCCGCTGGTAGACTCAGAATACAGTAAGAGATATGATCAAACCATCAATGTGTGTGCTGACGATGAGAAGAATGAAGTAATTGAAACTTGTCAATACATTAGTGAGCTAGAAATCATGCGTTCATGCTTAGGGAATAAGGTAAATGAACCAACACTATCTAAACCGCTAAATACCACAAAATTCCCGAAGTTATCGAAAGATAGTTCCTTCAAAATAAAAATTGTGAAGACATTGCAGAGTTACTACGTAATGCAAATACCTGTTCTTAGCTAAGCCCATGCCACTATGTCAGTATCCAGCACTTTTGAGATATCTATTAGATTCCATTGATTCGACTAAAAAAGATCAATGAGGTTCTCAATAAGATACGTAACTTAGAGATGCAGATCACAAAGCACTACACTGATCCAAAGCAATTCAATGGGATCATTATTGATAGACTCATATATCGCTCAATAGACTATATGTTAGAAAAGTTTTCCAATGACATGGAGAACAAGGTAATGAATGTGAAAGTGCGCACAGGGCATAGGACAATGTAGGTGTTAAAAAACGTTACCGAAACAGGGACAAGGACCCCAATACATGTGCAAACCCTCAAGGTAGCCATATACAAGGCACTCGTGTACTATGGATAGCAAGACAAGGTAAACACAATCATCAAAGCAGACAAACGAATCTTAGAAGTAGTACAGAAATGTACTGACGGAATCCTGGCAATCAAATACTACTAGCACAAAACTCTACAAGAGACATAATAGTGTCCTACACATGTCAAGACGTTACACGAAGTGACATGACTTCAAACACTAAAGATCTCAATAAAAGTACAAAACCGCGAGGTACGCAAGCTAACCACAATAAAATGGCACTAAACTTATCTAAGTAAGGGAATCTAATTTTTGAACCAACAGAGCAACAACAGACAGTAAACAACTGAGGTGAAGCAAGGGCACGTCACACACAACACAACGTATAGGAGATCAATACAACACAAGCGACATCATAGTATATGTAATAGTGATTAATTAAATGACGAAAGATTATTTGCATAGGTCACAAGGAGGACACAGAAGTTAGTGTAATACATCACAACTATTGCAATATCGATGATGCATAAAAAGATACATTCTCTGCAAGAGATCAACCCAGTGCAAATCACAAAATACTAGGCGGTAGTGATTAAAAAAAAGACGTTTGTTAGACATGAAACAATAAAAGCGCAAGTGGTAAAGGAAACAACAGTATCGTTACGACATCGATGGTGCACAGGAACGATCCATTCCATACACGACATTTTAAGAACATTCATTTCATTAACCAAGTTGACAAGGACTGAGGCAACAGAAGGTGTGTGGACACTCGTGCTAGAACATCTGAAGGCAGATTTTCAAATGTAAAAACATACACAAACAAACCACAAGAGAATGAACAAGTGACCTCAATAGGACCGAACATCACAAGTGAAGCTTATTCGGTTTAGGGTTTACAAACAGTTCGGTATCATCACACGTGTCGAATCAAAGCTAAGGTCTCATATGAGAACTCATGGTTCTGACTATTATGACACGTGAGAAAATGCATTTAAGATCACACATGACGAAATAGGATTGACAAATAACCAACAAATACACATTCCCGATTACAGAAAGGAACGCAACAAGCTACCAGACATCACAGCACACAAACACGTCACAGGGAAGTGCAGCAAAGCGTGATAACAGTAAAGGTAAGAAAGATAAATAAATTTTATTTATTTTACATAAGTTACCAGCAAAGTCGAAAGGGGGCAAAAGCGCTTATTCGGAACAAATACAGCACAAATCTCTATTAACCTGCAACACATACACACCAACACAGACAACTCAAGATGCCAACAGTAACCAAAGCAGGGGTGTAAAGCGGTGGAGGGAATGCCGTCAATACGAATGGTGTGAATAACAATAACAGTCAGCAGGAGAGTCAACCCCAGGTAGTAGCTCGCGTCTACAAACATCAAATGGGGTATCAATTCAGGCGTCAGCGGTATACTTAGAAGTAGACAAGAACATCTGTCAAGTCAATTACTTCCTGGTCCGTCTCCAAGTTGGAAGATACAGCACCGGTAGCTATCGCAAGTTTACACAAGATGAGAGTAGGCATCTATGATCAGCAACCTGAGCGTCGGATGCCGCTGGTAGACTCAGAATACAGTAAGAGATATGATCAAACCATCAATGTGTGCTGACGATGAGAAGAATGAAGTAATTGAAACTTGTCAATACATTAGTGAGCTAGAAATCATGCGTTCATGCTTAGGGAATAAGGTAAATGAACCAACACTATCTAAACCGCTAAATACCACAAAATTCCCGAAGTTATCGAAAGATAGTTCCTTCAAAATAAAAATTGTGAAGACATTGCAGAGTTACTACGTAATGCAAATACCTGTTCTTAGCTAAGCCCATGCCACTATGTCAGTATCCAGCACTTTTGAGATATCTATTAGATTCCATTGATTCGACTAAAAAGATCAATGAGGTTCTCAATAAGATACGTAACTTAGAGATGCAGATCACAAAGCACTACACTGATCCAAAGCAATTCAATGGGATCATTATTGATAGACTCATATATCGCTCAATAGACTATATGTTAGAAAAGTTTTCCAATGACATGGAGAACAAGGTAATGAATGTGAAAGTGCGCACAGGGCATAGGACAATGTAGGTGTTAAAAAACGTTACCGAAACAGGGACAAGGACCCCAATACATGTGCAAACCCTCAAGGTAGCCATATACAAGGCACTCGTGTACTATGGATAGCAAGACAAGGTAAACACAATCATCAAAGCAGACAAACTGCCTGATGGAAGAGACGGTTACTTATTAGATATGAAACAAAATGTGTTCTATTCTCTTACTGAAGCATACATAAAAGCAGCAGCCAGCTGGCAGACTGGTTGTTCAGAGATCGTAAAAGATACCACTCAATTGTATGCGCCACAACCTCTGCACACAAGCGTCGCAAAGCAGACATACAACGGGACAGCCCCAAGAGAAGAAAGGGGCGCGCGAAGCACGTGCTTGTCCCTATTGTACGGTATCACCTGCCCCATTGATTTAGCCAGTACCCGGTGAAGACATCAAATCAAAATAAGGGGGCTGGCGAGTATGCCAAGAATGACGTGCAAGTAGCACGACTCTTTATTACCTCAGGAAAGGTAGAAGGGCTAACAGATAGCGATGACTTCTGAAACAACTGGTGGGCGGAAGCAAACATTATAGACCTGGCTGACAGTTTAGATGTAAATACAGATGAACAAACGCTGTAAACAAATGCGAATGATATAAATTACCAACCTTCATCTTTGCTTCCCGTACGACGAGACCAAAAATTACACATTAACATACAAATTAATGGCAATACATACAGGACACTGGTAGACTCAGGTTTACAACGCTCATATATGTACAAAGTATAGTAACTGACCTATATCTATCAGTCAGAGTGCAACCAGGCTATATTCAATTAGCACGAACAGATGCGAGGATACAAAGCACAGGGTCAACCCAAGAATGTGACATTAATTATGGGGGAAGGAAAACCTCTCGGTGTTTTGAAGCGTTGGATTTACCAGAGATTCAAATTAATGGCAATACATACAGGACACTGGTAGACTCAGGTGTACAACGCTCATATATGTACAAAATATAGTAGCTGGCCTATTTTTATCAGTCAGAGTGCAACCAGGTTATATACAATTCGCACAAACAGATGAGAGGATACAAAATACAGGGTCAACCCAAGAATGTGACAATAATTATGGGGGAAGGAAAACCTCTCGGTGTTTTGAAGTGTTGGATTTACCAGACAAGACGGCACCAATACTTCTAGGTATGGGCATTCTTCCATACTTAGATTTATACATAGCAGAATTAATAATTTCACTCATACCAACAGATACAAAATGGGTCAACATGAGGAAGACCCATAGCACGAACAAGAGGAGTTCCCTTGCAGACGTCTCAGAGACCAATGCGAACGTACGTCCTGACGTAAATTGCAACATGCCAAGCTCTATAGTCACTGTGCCTGCAAATAAACTCAATGTCAGGCAAATGAGGCATGCCAAAGTAAACTCTGTACCACAAAATGTATCCCATTATGTATGGAAATATGAAGAGGTGGCTCACAGATGATCACTTATACAAACGGGCGACACCAGCAACGGTGAACATACCCTTGTTATCTATAAATGAACATGACCAAACAGGTTCCCTCAAGAGAGTAAGAACATGTTTAAACTAAACTTACGCGAGATCAATTACCAATACGAAGAAAAAATACAATCCTGCTATTAAAATTAAAAGAAGCATTACACAACCTACAAGGAGCACAATTTTTCTCGAAATTAGATCTCACAGGAGGTTTCCACCACTTCGTAGTAAATGAAGCAAGCCAACGCTTCTTTGCATTCTCGTGGAGCGGAGCGCGATACTTTTTTAAGTCAGCGCTGTTCTGCACTCACTTTCAGCACAATTCCAGAGAGTCATGACAAACTTTCTCATTGACATCAAAAGAGTGCAAGTGTACGTGGAAGGCATAGTCATTGTAAGTCTCACAGAAGAAGAAAAAAGGTCGCAAGACAGTTGGTGAAGAAATCAAACGATTGAACGGAAGAAACTTCCGACTCAATCACAACAAATGTGCTCTCACGGTCAAAAACATTCAAGGGGTGAGAGTCACCACACAAAGACTCAAAGCGGATCCTGAAACAAAATGAATGATGGACTGGCCACTACCCAAAACGAACAGAGATCTGTACAGAGTAGTGTAACTCGCAGACTATATGCGTGACCATGTCCTCAACTTTGCCCACACAACTGAACACTTCCACATCCTAATGAAAGGCAAAATGAACCAACACATATCCATGTTACGAACACCGGAACTTAAAAAGAAGTGAGAAGAACTCAAAGAAGCAATCGCGTGTTCGGCGACAGCAATATACCCAGTTGATGAGGAATCGTTTTAGATCATGAACGACGCTAGTGACTGTGGCATAGGAGGATATCTAAACCAAGTCATAGATGGAGCCAGAAGATACATTCTCTACTTGTCTATAGGCCTGAACCCCGCCCCAGAACGCTATGACACAAACAAGAAAGTGCTACTGGCACTGGTATACAGTCTGGAACATTTCTCCGAATACATTAAAGGAGGGAACGTAACACTTCGACAGATCATATAGCGCTCACGCAAATGAACAGCCAACAGACATTACACCCGATGCTAGCCATATAGATAGCAAAAAAAACATTATACCACCCTTTCTCCATCATACATGTCCCAGGCAAGGATAACCACGAGACACATTCAATATCAAAAGGAGTTATTAAAGACGCAAACAAAACAACACACAACAGCCAAGAGTTTACAACCTTGGAAACAAACATGTCTATAACCATATCAGCTATAGACTGGATGTTACATCCCAGATTCTATAAAGAAGCTGAAAGACGTTTTAGAAATTCACAGTAGATCTGTTTACATGGGCACACAATGCACAGACAGATAAATACTAGAGCAGAAAAGAACTATGCTACTACAAAAGTGAGCGTAGGACGTAAATGCATTAGCAAACCCGTCTTGGGAACTGATATTTGATGTCTTCGACAAAGTCATTGAAGAGGCAACCTGCATCACGAAATGTGTGCCATACTACCCAAACGCAAGTTGGGTTCCTAAATTTGTGTCTCTGCTATAAGAAGACCTGATGCATGTGGTAAACACGAACAACACATTTCTCAAAGAAGGCACAAAAGAATGTACCAAGACCCCATCGGGTGTCGCATTGGTAGCAAAGATAGAAGTGAAGTCTCCATACTTTGACACAAACGGGAACAACACGTCTCAGCATCACAAACAGCAAATAATAGGAATGTATCAAATGAGACGGAATGCGAGACACGCGTCCACGCCATCGAACAATGCCATAATCTGGGATATTACACACCAGAAGAAACGGTAAATAAATTTCAAACCGATGGACACGATAGACCGAAAATCTAACAATGTGTACACAGGTACGTCGAAGTTTCAACGCGTACCGTGTCTCGAAAAAAAAAAAAGGGGATTCCACCTCTTACAATAAATCACAGCCGCAGTCGCAGGCGACAAAGTCCAAGCGCCATAGACCCACTATTAGACTCAAACTGAGGCCACACATATGTGTTAGTGTGGCTAGATGTACACTCATCATATACCATACTCAGACCAATGATGGATAAATCCGCAGTAACGGTAGCAAGAACGGTGATATCAATAATGTGTGAACATGGGTTCCCACAAATTATACAGTCAGACCAAGGCACTGAATATGTTATTGATATACTCTCAAAAGTCATTGAACAAGCGCCGACACATCACCTAGTCTCTCGCCCGTACCAACCTAAAGTCATAGGAGCAAAATAGCGATCACATAGAGACCTCATACAATTGTTACAAAAATTCGTTGAACAAAACTCGGGTATCTGGTGTTCTCGACTTCTGTTCGTACAAATGGATCACAACTCAATAAGAGATAAACCACCTAGATTTAACGTATACTTTGGACGCAGATAATACCAATTCGCGGACTACAACACTTCCCCATATTTATTTTTCACGATGGACCTTTGATTCAAATTTTCGTCTCCGAAACGTATATCTCGGTGACCAGTAGGTCCCCAGTGTAGAACTGAATACCACTTTCAAAAACCCACAGACCCCACCAAAACATTGACTTGAAATTTGGATTTCCAATCAAAAAAAAAAAAAAAAAATACAGTAGGGAGTCTGGGGACCCACACTCCCACAGCCCCACAGTCCCACATCCGCGAAAAATGTCGGGCCAGACCGAATCCCCAATTGAGACGTTCGTCCCCAACGGCTCCTTACCCAATGACCAATGGAAATTTGACATACAAAAATCGATCACAAACCTCTCTGCCCAGGTCAGTACTGTACAGGCCAATCTCAATCAAATTTTGGGACCGGCTCTAACAACCTCGAACAATGATAGGCCCATCTCCAAGGAGCCTTTGACTGATGACCAATGGAAACCATACACCAAATGCTCACTAACCTCTGTGCAAAAACAACCAACTTTGAATCCAAACTCCGGGACCGTAAATCCCAAACCCGTGCACCTATAGATAAAGACACACCCGACACTTTCTGATTTGGCTCCACAAGCCCGCCTGCTCCACCTGCAAAAAGACTGCGGTCACAGGCGCCCAATAGCAGCAGTGAGCCTCCCAGCTACCACTCAAAAGTGGACAAACCTACAAAACCGAGCCCTAAAAAACGCCCGACCCTACCAGCTTATCAGTCCCAACCGCAGCCGCCAGTACCCGAACACCTTTTGACGAAAGTGGTGGGCCGCCCGATGCCGAACAAAACTCTTCATGAAATGGATGACATAACTCCGTTATGGCTCTTCTTCCGAGTAATTTTCCCTAACGGCAAGCCCCCATCCCAATCAGTATTTGAAAAATCCTGGCATGCCCAACCAGTCCTCAATCGCAACCACTTTCTCTGGTATCTTCCGTCTAAATCGGTATCTCAACCAAATCGCCGCGTAATCTTCACCAGTTTCATCCGCCTCTGTGTTCCTAGCGACGCTGTCGCCCAGGTAAAACGACATGCAGCACTTACATGGAAATGGCAGCTTGATGAAAACATCGACCCCCGCTCCCAACAACATCCCGACGCTACGAAAGCAGCTTTAATCCATTATCTCCGCACCAAGCGGGAGGGCCGCTGCACACATGAACGAGCGCCAAAAATTCTTGACCGCAGCATGGATGCACTACTGATCCCACTTGTCAATTCCACTAACGCATACATCCTCCAATCTACCGCGGATCGTCTCCAGAAGGCTTTCCAAGCAAAGCATAATGCAAACCTCTTCTCACCTAACCCGCAAATCCCGGCAAACGCTAATCTTTCATGAACCACTACAGCGACTATGAGAGCCATACCATATGTTCATACATTGTAATATACATACTTGTCATTATTTGAAATAAATGATACTATCCCTACAACACAGCAGTGAAAGCTACCAGTACAATAGTATTATTGGAACAGCGGCTGCAGAATCAGACCACAACTTGGCGCTGATGTTGCGAATATCAAGAGGAGATGCGCACAGCATATAACCGCAGATATCAAACGAAGTATATGCACTTCCAGGATGGAGACATTGTAATGGTCCGTTACTTAAATTAATTGCATAAATGACAGCACCATATGGTGGTGAGCCGTACGATGATGCGATGAGAATAAAACCCCGGAATATTCTAACTCACTCAGTGGTGAATTAATTGAACTCGCAAAAATGGCAGTCACACGCTGCCGAGTTGGGGGCACAGGGGCCATCGTTGAATGTAACTTTTGTCCGTTTCCAAGGCCTGAATTCTCGGTTGGATGAACTATTGGCGACTCCAGGGCCAATCTAAAATAAGAATCTGGACGATGGACCAATGGTGGTAATAGACAATGCAGTGGTTGGCACAGAGGTAACCCACAGCGGGTGAGGGACTGTGGCATGACAGTAGTGTTTGAGACGGTGTGTCGAGCAATACCAAGAAACAAAACATGGAGCCTACCAACGACGGCAATCCTTGTCCAAATACTGGGAAGATGACAATGACACTCAAGAATAGGTTGATGCGGAGCCTGGACTTTTCAAATTTTCTATGAGGTAGATAATGCAAGGCGACATGAACACACGAGAGATGAATAATGATGCTCGAACCACTGCAGACAACCAAGTGAAAGTACCAGAGCCGTTTGCTGATGTTCAAGAGCGATCGGAACAACAGCTCCTGGCTCTTCAACAGAACCAAAAATTTAAACAGCGGTGAGCTGATGTTGAATCCAGTTTATATTCCAGCACACGATATACTCCCCAGGTACGCCGACCGCATTCTGTGTCGAGGATGACGGGCCTAGTGTGTCTGTGAGGTTTGAGCATGTGAAGGTGCCCCGCCGGAAGAGAGTGCCGCCATGTTATTTTCAAGCTGTGATGCTAGGCGTGTTAGAAAAAGCCAAAACATGGACGTTGTACATGTAACCCAAACCCGACTCGCTGATGGTACGGACATGTTATGCACGTTGTCGGTAGTACGACCTAGGGGTAGAAATACGGCCTCCGGTCAGTCTAAAATATCAAGATCAATTGAGATAATATATTGGTTTTTATTTGTATTTTAAATAATTTAATACAAGCTCTTTTTCCAATATTTCCAAAGTGTTCTAAATTCACTTTGATGGCTCCAATAGCCTGAGTATTTGGTATGACTCATCTACTTGGACCTATTTGAGACATTAGTAGATGTAGGATATTATAAACTATATTTTATAATCTCCGAACTACTACTTATAGATTTTGGTCCTCCCGCTAATCTCCAAAATCCAATAAGTCTTTTTCTTTTTTTAACTTGTCTTCAGATGGAACTTTATTTATATCAGCTAATGTATTAACGTGACTTACGTTATTATGTCTATCTACAAATTAGGCATGTGGTTATGAACACTTAGTACTTTTAGTGAAAATTATTCAATAAAGAACAGCTACAGGTACGCCCTGTGTGATCGAGGATATTTAGGCTCTTAACAAGAGGCAGTCCCGATCATTCTTACACAAGCTACCACTGCTAAATCCTAACTGACTAAATTGTATTTTAGTTTAATATAGTTTGAAACCTAGTGATTTCCATCGAAGTTTGGATATTTTTCAGTTATTTAGTAGTTACAGTAGTGTACTGCTTCTAGACTGTCTAACATCGATTTACTATCCAGCAAATACTATGGCTAAGGGTACTTCTAAAGGCAAGGGAGCCGCTAGCTCTAAGCCTGCTAAGCCTGCCGAGGTTTCTGAGGTCCCTGTGGAAACACCTAGCCTGTCTGGAGTTGAGCCTGCCGAGGAAACTGTTGGGGAAGCCAATTCTGAAGTTGGTACAGAGGATAATTCTGAGGATGACTCGTCGGATCCTAAAGCCTTGGAATAAGAGGTATCTACTACCGCGGAAAGGCTCGCCAGCGTCCGTGTATCACCTAGGAGTGAAGCTCAGGACCCCAGCTTGCCCCCTGACCACGTGCCGTCAAATATTGGGGACAAACGTCGAAAGGCTGAAAAATTCGTGGATACGAATGTCGGGGACATTATAACTCCACATCTAAAGGACACTCCAGCACAAATCCGGAGTGAAAAGAAAGTATTGGGCCTGTCCGAAAATTTCGGTTTCGCCATCGACGGAGAAGCCATTCCATCCAGCTCAAATCTTGGGGCCGAAGTTGAGGACGCCATAACTCGACAACGAGTGGTTGGATCCTCTCAATCTCGACGCCAATTGAACCGCACTGAAGTGCTCTTGAAGGAGCTAGCGGCAGCAGCAGTTGTGGACCCCTCTATCGTGTCCCACGTGGCTGATATTCTTCCTATACCGAAGAAGAAGAAAATTCCGGGCCGAGTTTCGAACCCGAGACTTACTGGTTTACCAGCCAGTACGTGTACCACTAAGCCAGTTACCGCTGGTGAATGAAGAAATATTTTAAAATATAATCTCTATAGCTCTGATGCTACCATTGACCATCCTCTTGACAAACCTAACCCTGTCAGAGGATATGATCGTATGGAACTCGATGAGGCTTACCATCCTCGTAATATCGACCCTCATTTGCCAACTAACCCTGGTAATCACGATTTTGGCAATCGCTACACCAGTACCTCGTTAGAGAGTTCCCGCTCTAATCCTGAGGATGAGGAAGTGAGAACCAGACATACTCGTCTCAGGCTATTACGCTCTGGTATGCAAGTCCTTGAGGACCGTCTATTGAATGATTCTGACCTTGACGATAGGAAAGCGGATAACATTTGCTATCTCGATAACAAGAGAAAGGAAATAGACACCATCTTGGCACTAGCAGCCCGTAGCACTGAGCATGAGCCTCGTGAACGCTTAGAACCAAGCTTTATAAAGCAGCTAGGTAACGCGCAGGCTGAGGTCGATTTCTCTACTAATGAGAGTACAGTGGAGACACTGAAGGCCTTCGACCAACTTAAGGAGTCTGCCAGCCTTAAGGATAAGCAGATGATGAATGACTTTATTCATTTCTGTGAGTCAGGTGAATGGCGAACTATCTTGAAGGCCCATGAGCGCAACTGGAAAGCCCTACCCTGCCACCAGTTGCGTGATAATATACTTAACACCTTTTTTGAAGATGCACGTGACCGTGAACTTCTAGAGTCTCGCAAGTTCTTTGCGAACGATACCACTATTCGAGGTGCTCTAGCTCATATGACACATATGAATACTCGGATGGGTGGTCGTACCTATACTGGCGAATATTTATTGATTTGTCAGATGATGAAGACTCTGGGAGCTAACCTCTGTAAGAAAGTCAATGATGACATCATCGCCTATGGTGATTTGCGATCTATGCCTTGGTCTGTCTTTGAGAAGATAAGCATACCAATCCCTCTACTAGAGTACTTAGTACCACGAGCTACACCCAGCCCACTAAGCGTAACGCAGTTGAGACTAACACTGCGCGTAGTACTAAGAAACCTCGCACTACTACTGGAAGGGGTACTGGCTCTACTTCTACCGAACCGAAAGGTGAAAAGAAGGTGAGAGCGCCTTGCAAGAAGTGTGGTTACAACCTCACAAAACGTAATGGCAAGTGGAATGGTAGACACGACCCTGTTAAGTGTGCACCAGGCAAGCCAGATTTTGGACACTATATGAAAGAGTGTGCTACTTGCAAGGGTACTAACGGTTGGCACAAAGAGGATTGCAAGGACTTACCAGACGTCCAAGTTAAGCACTGACAGTACCATATGTGCGCACTAGAGCAAGATTATGAGAAAATGTTCAATAAAATCTATACCAAAGGAGATGAACGTATCTTTCAAACAGTTTTCGTAAATGGAGAAAAAGTTATGGCACTATTTGATCCAGGGGCTGAAGTCTCTGCTATCTCACGCTGAGTAGCCTACGCTACAGATATGGCTGTCCATAACGAAACAACTGATTTAATCTTGGGAAATGGCAAAGTTACTACTTGCGAACAAGCCATTGACTATGCACACATAATGTTGTCAGATAGAAAAGAAGTGAAGGCTCACCTAATCGTTACTGACATGTCTCAGAAATACGATTTAATTATAGGTATGACTGATCTTCTCAGTTTAGGTATAACACTCACTGGTCTGCCTAATGGGCTAGACCCGAATAAAGGTCAGTCAGATGATAATATGTTAAAGATACCTAAACCTCCGGAAGGTGAAGCAAAGGATATGATTCCGCACGTCACCGATATAATTATGGACTTAATTATACAAAACAGGAAGATTGCAATAACTGACTGGTGTATGTTTAAGTTCTCTAATGGGTACGTTAGACTTGACATAACAAATGTCGACTTCTATAAGTTAAAGTGTCCTTCTCATAACTACGTGAGTTGGAGACACAAAGACGTTGTCAAAACCCGAATCGAAGATTGGTTAAAACAGGGGCTAATTGAAATCAATTATGATGCAACCCCAGTTAACTTAGCTCTCTTAACGGTCAATCAATAGAAATCTGATGGAACGTTTAGTAAAACAAGAGTAGTACTAGACCTGTCGCCAATCAACAAACTAATTCCGCAACATAGTTTTCCCTTACCTAAGATTAGCGAGGTACTACGCAAAATGGAGGGTGCGACTATATTTTCCAAGATAGACTTAAAAGCTGCATTCCATCAACTACAGATATATGAGCCTCATAGGAAATACTTTTCCTTTACTTGACAAGGTAAGAAGTACCAGTTTAAAGGTGCACCTGAAGGCTTACACATGTTACATTCTTTCTTCCAACAAGTTATGATGGAACTATTTGCGGACCTGTCGTATCTAGGGATGATATTATTTATTTCAAAAAAGATGAATTACAATGTCTGTACATATAGTATGGCTCTCATAGCCGTTGGAGTGGTTCGGGGTAGATGCTGTAATCTGTCAAAGAGTGTGCTGGTGTAGTGGATATAGTGAATAGAAGGACATGTGTATTGCTCGCCTCGGTGCTTTGACGAGTTTGTGTCATGGTCTTCATTATCAATCAGCTTGGTCTCAAACATTCGATACGGTATGATACTTTGACTAATACTACCGCTGTACGCGCAGTCCTGTGTAAATTTCGATGAATATTTCTATGTTTTAAACTATGTTATACAAACTAAGATACAATTTAAGTCAGTTAGGATTTAGCAGTGGTAGCTTGTGTAAGAATGATCGGGATTTTCTCTTGGTAAGATCTTTAATATCCTCGATCTCACAGGAGGTACCTCTAGCTGTTCTTTATTGAATAGTTTTGACTAGAAGTACTAACATTTTAGACTGACCGGAGGCCGTATTTCTACATCCTCTATGGGTACAACTATTTATTCCTAGGTATCAGTCAAATGTCAAGGATGACTGCGGGGCGCCCAGACGACGAGTATAACTTTGAGGAAGCAAAAAGTGTTGTCGAGCAACAAGTAGTGCCAGAGATTGACCAACGCCAGCTCATACTTGTTTAGGATAGTCCATTGATTCCTGATAAATATATGTCCTGGTGCACAGAAAAGAATATCAGCGTTTACCTGGTCCAAAAGGGTAGACACCGAGATCTTGTGCTGAACATGCAACAGATAAATATTCCTTTTGCTACAGGAGGGACAGGAAAATTCTTGGCCCAATGCCGTAGCCGAGTTTATATTCGCGTACAAAGCATCACGTTCCTCAACTTCAGAGCTGGCAACGTACACATTGGCGACGAATAGATGAGTGCTCTCTAATCCTGGGGACAAAAACCTCGCAAGTGTCTTGAAGGACGATCTGAATGACCTGGCGACGCCGGTACTGCGGGAACCGGAGCCGATGGAACTCGATATGAAGGCGTGTGCGATGGGTGACAAGG
>LUCW03000453.1:10000-32500 GCA_001586965.3 Sphaeroforma sirkka | reverse complement strand
GCGGTGAAATGGTCGGACGCATTGCACGCAGTGATGAAGGCACAGTCGAATAGGAGCTAGTCACACTATTTCTTCTTTTCTAAAGTAGTACGTTGCGTTGTTAATGGCACTTGTTTCTCTAACACCTCGCCCTGCCTTGCGGTGTAATAACTTACGGCGTCTATCTGTTTCTTGTGCTTCCCTCACTTCACACATACGACCTGGATTCAGAACATATAGTGCTTCCTAAACAAAGCGAAGACCATATATCCGTAACACTCACACAGTGATATTTATCATGCACTGTACTACATTGCAGGCGGACAGGCGGATACTTTGCTTCAACTCCGTGCGCGGAGTGTTTGTTGTCAAACTCGTAGAAGGCACGACGTCGACGTAGAAGCATGCCTTGCTTCTACACCCGTATAATCCCCAATGTTCCCATCCGGCACGCGTGTGGATTGTACTTCACAATGAGAGCAGGATGGATGTCAGACCTAGCTGTTCTCAGCGGGGACAGGCGAAAGCCGTATCTATTTGGTACCAGAACGCTTGTAACGGCCATGGTGCATACTGTATATCCTCCGTTTGAATCCGCCCCGTATTAGCGGCCCGTGCCTGTTTACTTCCCATCAATACTTCCAGAGCAATGATTCCCGAGCACTGCGCATATTCGCTTTCAAACAATCATTGGCTGAAGCACTTTCAGCACTGCTTCCCGAATATTGCGCTTGTTCACACCCAATCAAATCTGTGTTCAAAGCACTTCCACCAATGATTCCCGAGTACCGCGCACGTACACTGGAAGGGTGTCCTGACCACCCCGCAGTCCCACCCATCTGACCGAGGTGCTGGCATTCGGATCTCACCCACACACAGCATAAGGGTATCAGCGAACCTGTCGAGACCAAAAACATAGTCTGCACAACAGCTGACAGCCTTATTGCTGGCATTTTATGATCTTGGGATATCTGGTTCATACAAATCAGAAAGATTTTATTATAGTTGTGCATACCAGATGGCCACACCCACTCAGTGCTGGTGGAAATAAGCGAGCCTGCCTAGAAGGGCTGGCTGGCATTCTTACCACATCCACACAGCGCCAGGCCAATAAGAAAGCCTGGCCACTGGTCCATAAACAAGATCCGCAATAATGTAAAGAGTTAAAGTGCTGCATAAGTCAGGATGTGCGTGCCGCATACATGGACAGCGTACATTCCTGTACATAGGAGATGTGTTCGGAGCGAAGTTCATGGCCGCTTCTTTGAAATCCCTTTTGGGCTGAGACAAGGATTATAGGTCTTGCGTCTCACAGGGAAACTCATACACTTAATGATTCAGTTCACTGACCAGACGCTTGGGGTAACTACAACTGTACGGCGCTGAATTCCTTGCCAACTTTTTGTAAATCTGATCGATTTTGGGCTGTTATTAGGCCGAGATCCGTAAATATTGTACTCTTCAATCTCCGAAGTGAGTGTCGGTGTTTGGATTCGGGGAATAAACAGAGCGCAATCTTGTACCTGTCTTGTTCAATAGTTTGACATTCAAAATACATATGCTAGTGCTTCAGTTCACGCCAACTATTTCCGAATTTAATGGCTGATACTTAGGAGTCTAAGACTTGGAACATACATATCATCTTTCTCACCAATCAGGCAGGAGCCGAGCACAATCTGTTATTGAGGTTCGTTGTGCCACATCGGGCCGAGGAGACTGCGCTAGATCTCAACTACTATTGTTACTTCCAAGGATGATAAATAACGACCTCTGAGTAACTGATTAGTCCAAGACTTGTAAGTGCGGGTGCAGTTCCAGCTAAATGACTGCTCACGCAGAATAGAGGCACTCACCATAGCTGTGATTGGTAAATAGGTCTATTTCAAGCGAAATACATAGAAATACTTCGAGGGCCTTGGAGTTAATGATACCTACTATGCACGAAAATCTGTGGATTCGTTTCAGTCACTTCGACCGCCCCTTCAGTGTTTGGCGTGGCTCTGATTCAAACAAGTGCTATCTGACAACGAGAGACTGCCGTTTGAGTATCGAAAACACCATGTCACCCGAAACAACAGAGTACTTAGAGGTTAGCTAATACCGAAGATTCACACTTCAGGGTCAATCCAGCGTACATCAGAAGTGCTGAAGTATACTCTAGAGTGTACTTCGATATAAGCGTCTAATACGAGTGCTAATATCTTTAGCGAACTGAATATATGACACATTTCCTATTCCACGTTCAATACGAGTGCTTTGTCGCATATTTTATTTACCTATCTAAGGGTACCAACCCTGGATACATACGCGCGGTCCATGATTTGTAAAAGAGCAAAATTCGATGGCCATTTCGAAGACGAAATACATTATATGTACTATCTAATATCTCAAACATGATACATTCTACAAGTTTATACTCATTAGATACTCTACATGTATGATGAATATTTAAGAACAAGTTTGTATTCTCAAGCTTATAATTCTCCTATCCCAATATCCATACATTATTCATTTGAGTGACTCTTTTGAACTTGGCATATAAGGGAGTATAGCAGGTGGCTTTCAATCTATGAGAGTAGCATATACGCTTCCTACTACTCGCTAGTAGCGGAAAACCCGAGTTATATTCGAATTCTAACTTGTTGTATATTTATGTCTACATACGCACAGTCAGTATACTCGAATGTGAACATCATAGTTATGTCTAAATGCCCACAGTAAGTGAATTCGAATTGTGAGAATATTCCATATTGATGTCTACATACACAGTTACACAAACAGTAGAGGTTATTACTTGATCTACAGTAAAAATGACAGTTTTTCAGATGTCACTGGTTGTGAAAAATGTCATGTCAAAATGTCAAATGTCAAAAATATGTAACAATGTCAAATGTCGCTTAACTCGTCCGGTACCCCGGGGCCCCCGGATCCCGCGAAGCGGGATGTAGGATCTCTTCGAGAGCCCTCTACGATGTGATGGTAGAGGCAGGGCTGAGGGCTCAGGGCTGAGCCTCTGAGGACTCCATCAGGAAGGATTTGTCTCTTCTCACTTTTGCTCTTACCTCTTGTGTGTTGTCAGGTGTCAGTTGTCACTGTTGTGTGTGTGTGTGTGTGTGTGTGGAAATGTAAATTCTGTGGAATTTGGATGAAAAATCAACCAGATTCTATTTATTTATAGCTCCAGTTCGACCACTGCTCGTGTCATATATTCAGAAATAAAAAACAACGATTTTACGTTTTTCCAGCTATCCGGCCCTCGTCCCTGGGACGTGCTGGCAGTACAACACGGGATAGCTAATTTATGCCTTTTATCAAACACCAGCCCGGTACGTTTTCGCTATCCCGTGATTCTATGACACCATTTGCAAAAGGGCTGACATCTCGATTAAATTCTATGTGACAGCAACAACCAACAAACCCACAAAGGCCAGGCACACACCCAACAACCAGCTGGTGAGTGGTCTTTATAAAGTAATATAAATATAATTTACACAGGAGAAGCACGTACACACGACTACACACTCCCTCTACAAGTGCTCGCGTATCACACACACATACACACACGTACATACATATAATTAAAGATGTTTTTGCAGAGTGTAGCTTCCAGGGCTGTAGGTGCCACCCCAGTGGTATCCAAGATCGCCGTTGCATCTATGGCCACAAGCACCAAGGCAAAACAGGCCAAGGCTAACAAGGGTAAGTTAAATTACAGATTTATCTGAATTGAATTGGTTAAGAAACAATTTATTTGTTGCTTAGAGTATTACATACATCACAGTATTTTCTTTTTCAAGTTTTACAGAGACACTGTTTCAACGAACAGGAGTAGGTTACGTTTAGTGGAGTATCATTACGGTTTGTAGTATCCCAATAAACGTTAGAATCGGCATTGATATTAATAGTGTGCATCAATGTATTAATATGTAGGCTCATCTATGACAACAAAGGCCTAGGTCAAGTTGAGTAAGGTAGATGATATTTCAGTAGAGATTGACTATGTTCATTACGTTGTGAAGTTTACATATGCATTGAATCAGCAAAGAAGGTTAAGTAACCATATAGGTTGTTTGAATAGAATTGACTTTATACTACTTGTGTTTCTTTTTGCGCTCTATATTTATCCAGGCAAAGTATCGGCAATTGGAATGCTTGCTTCTACCACTTGCAAACCATGTAATAGAATACACGGCTATTCTATCCTTCTAACTGTATATACGTTCCAACGACTTCTGATTCGGCACAAGCTCGGATTTAGGGTTATATACAATCGTTGTATCCCAGACTGCCCACATTATATATATATATATATATATATATATATATATATATATATGCATATTGTATATTGTATATCGTTTACATATATATGTATATATATATACTTGTATATGACTCCGCTTGACTTATATTATATTCTACATATGTTACCCTTGAAATATTGTGTGGCTGCTTACTGTTGCTACTTGATGGGGTCTGCGTGTGTATATCTGCATGCATTTCAGTCGCTGGTGGCATTGCATTATCGGAAACAACGTCTTCGACTACCAACACATCCGCATACATGGAACACAGCCACACGCGCGCACGCACATCCCAAACAGGAGTCGTAAATATCTATTGAGTGTCACGACACGCGACTACGTGTTCGAAGTTGTTTACTTGGAATAAAGTATGCTATTACATACTTGACATGTTGATTATTGTCTATGTTTTAGATGTCTGTAGCATTTTTTCAATATCAAACCAATATTGCTATGTCAAGTGTGCACTATGAATATATTACGTCAAAATAACAGAAAACCAATATGCAACGCAGATGTTATTCTTTTATTAATCGCAATATGTATATAAGCGCGTATATATGCATGTATGTTTGTATGTAATGTTATACTACTAATAGTCTCGGGATGCACTACTGGTATGTTATTCGTGTTCTACGAATAATTCCTCACGCAACTACCTCGCACTCTATTTAAAGGATTGCTGCCACATGTTACATCATATGCGCCTTCCAATACAAGCGTCTGTTTATTTAAATCTTAATCATACCCCCCCCCCCCCCCGGTTGATATAAGCGTACATTTTTTGGTCAAACTAGAGGCACAACCATACAGCCTTATCGTCCGACACTGATCTGTTTATATATATACTTCGGTATATATATATATATATATATATAATCACAAGTGCTTGCTATACATTTACATACAACATACAACCCACACCTGTTTATTCCACACCCACCCACAGCCCCCACCGTTAAAGTCGAGAAGAAACGTATTGGTCGCAATGTAGTGCTTGTTGAGGGTGTGCGAACTCCGTTCTGTATGAGTGGCACTGAATACAATGACCTTATGGCCTATGATTTGCTGCGATATGCCTTCTCCGGCTTGTTGGACCGTGTTGATATCAACCCGGCCGACATTGACTACATAACCGCGGGTACGGTAATCCAGGATGCCAAGACCAGCAACATTGCACGTGAGGTGAGTGGTGTGCGTTTGGTATCTAGCAGGGATGTATGAGTGTGTGCAGGTATATATGTATATATATATATATATATATATTATACATACATACATACATACATACATATATATATATATATGTATATATGTATGTACTCAATCCGTCCGAAGAATAGTGAAAAGTTTCATGGGTGTAACTGCTCGTTCGCAATGTTGTAGTTATAAGCTTCCGCAGAGCAGTCATCAGGCTTTAAAGCATACCATAGTGCATACAGTACTCGTGATGTCGTAAGGGTCGGGGGTTGAATCTGCCACAGGAAACAGTATACAACGGTAATATTCAGCTCGGTCAGGGGTACTATGGTATACAGTTCAGCGTTTTCCAGTATTTGGTATTTTCAACCTTTCTCTCTACATCTGTGGGCTTTTATTTCAGTGTTTTAATACGATACTGTTTACTACACGCCTTATCAACCGTGCACATCTGTGACCATAACTACAAAAACATGGTTGACATGTATGCATATCATGACATGGGACACGGGACATGTATACATATAATGGCATAGGACATATACTTGTACATATACTGTAACGAATACTGACCTCCACTTCCACTCCTCTGTACCACTCTGCAGGCCTCTCTTAGCGCCGGTATCCCCGATACCGTTCCCTCGCACACCGTAACTCTGGCATGCGTCTCTGGTAATGTAGCCATTCAATCAGCCATGCAGATGATTCAGCTAGGCAACGCCGATATCTGCATTGCTGGAGGTATGTAGATCAATTTGGCTCTGCATGTTCTATTCTAGTCTTATGGACCCTAAACCCTAAAATGTATCCAAAGTTAACATACTTGGTGGCCCTGTATACATCAGTCATTCAACTTTAACAGGACAGATATAGACACCGTGGCCCATTCCTCTTTGACGAAATTGTGTTATTGATCGATGTTGAGTTGTGATGTATATTTTATACTTTTATGCCATCATACCCAGACAGTTTGAGGTTCTTGCATACACTGCGGCCCTGTCTCGGGAGTAATATCAAAGTGTGCTTATGTGGCTCTGTCTTGGTAGTTATGACCTATTTCTGTATGTATGTGCATATAATCTAATACAATGAGACACACTGATGGCAATGAAGACATTTGAATTCCTCGTTCCGTATATGTGGGCAGTAGCTCGCCCTGTATCTGCTTTCTAAGCCGATCGAATTCCTGAATGGCTTTGCTGCGTATATCGTACGGATCTACAAATTTGGTCTCCCAAGTTTTTGTGTACTATGAATGTACGAATTGACACCACAGATGTTCATGTACCTGGTGAACTAATTCTTCTCTTTTACCCGCTTATTCATAGGTTCTGAGACAATGTCCGATGTACCAATCCGTCTCAGTCGACCCCTCAGAAAGACTCTTCTAGCGTCACAGAAGGCTAAAGGTACGCATCTGTTTGCATTATCTGTCTGTCCAACAGTATATCATTCTCATATTTATTGTCGTGAGTGGGCTATTATTGAAGAGTGCATGCATGCGTGACCTGCTGGTGAACTCTAGGTCTGTTTGTGTTACGCTAATAAGCAGTTTGCCTCAATTAACCGGAAGGCTTGGGCAGTATAGGCACGGAAATACGCTAAGACTATGTGTGTTGGTCTTACAACTCTGAATCCTATTTGTAACTAATTGTATTTTGCGTCCGAACTGTATAGCTAAATGTTGTGTTGCTATCGTTCTTTCGACTTGCCCAACACCAATCAATAGACTGTTTCTGCTTCTGTTGCGCACTGTGAGGGCAATGAGGACATTGAGATTACTCGTTCAGTATATGTGGGCAGTAGCTTACGCTGTAGAACCCGATCGTATTTCCTATGTGCTTTTGCTACACATACAAATATGTATCTGATACACTGCAAGAGGGGAGCAGAATACCGAAGCTATGAATAAGTTGTATAACCTGAGACGTCGAAAAATTTAGATGAAGTAGCTGCACTCATTTTTAAATATCGTAGCAGCCCTGGTTGAGTTTCATTTAGTCTACCATTAAACCGCACTGATCCAGCGAGTATACCGCGGTGATCTTCAGAGTACTCTTTATAACTATAGATATAAATATATCACTCTCAATAGGTCCCGCCGGCCTGTTCGGACTTGCCCGCAAGCTCAAGGGCTCAGATATCGGTCTTGAACTTCCAGCTGTTTCTGAGTTCTCCACCGGAGAGGTCATGGGACACTCTGCCGACCGTCTGTGCACAGCCTTTGGCATCTCACGCGAGGCTCAAGATGGTAGGTGATAAAGTGTATATACGTGATCGTACGGTATGAGGTACCTATGAACATGAACATAGTCTCGCGGTCTGAATACGTGTATGTCCGAGTCTGTAAGGTCAGTATGGAAAGTGGTATATTTACGTTGTGAAGAGTTTATGAAACATGCGATATCTCGTATTACTAGCATTCGTATGTGAACTTCACTGAGTGTTTTTATATATATGTATGAATATATACATACATACATATATGTATATGTATATATTATTGGTTGTATGCAATTTAGAGTGGTATAGAGGTCTGACACTCATATTAAAGATGGGGTGTGCAAGTTTATTTCGAGACGTGATGTCTTGTCTGGGTGTGATGGGTACAGAAACGAATATTCAAGCTGCATCCATTCATTTGAAGTTTTTTATTTGTCTATTTTTGGTCTGTGTATGACCTGCCTGTACACCACCTGCAATGACTCGGAACCATTTCATCTGTATCTATTTATACTGATTCTATTTTTGTCATGGAACTCTTCTTATGCTTCTGCAGAGTTCGCCATGACGTCTCACCGTAACACGAAGAACGCATTCGACGCTGGTCTATTGCGCGACATCATCCCTGTCAAGGTATGCTGTGTAAGTACATGTTCGCATATGGCAGTGTGACACAGACAGCATATTAGTTAGATGGAGTGCATCAAGTTTTTTTAAAGTTTTTTTTTTGCCTACGAGTAGTCTAATGTGCACTTCGAGATAGTAACCAAGTACTGTTATCATTCGCATGTTCTTTCCAGTAGTAGAGTATCAATCTCTACGGTGCCCAACGTGTAGGTTCTATCGTAATCTTGTTGTTAAATATGCTTTGAATCTGTATTTTGCATATACTTCGATTTTTAGTTTGCCGATTCGATGTTTATAGATGAGTAGCAGCATCGCAGCTCTACGCATTTTCTTATTACCGCTTTGTTCTTTTTTTCTTTCTTTTTCTATTTGTAGCTACACGGGGGGCCATCATATATCATTCATATTCCTCTCACGTATATCCTAACTTTCGTGTCTCACACACTCATATTACTACGACTAACCAGGTCCCGGGCAAGTCTAAGCTCGTTACCGCCGATAACGGTGTGCGCATTGTCCCCGCCGAGAAGATGGCTAAGCTAAAGCCTGCCTTCATCAAACCCCACGGAACTGTCACAGCGGGTAATTCTTCATTCTTGACGGATGGTGCGTCCGCCACCATGATCATGTCGGAGGAGAAGGCTCTTGCGTTGGGTCTCAAGCCCTTAGCCTACTTGCGCGAGTGCACGTTCGTTGCCCAGGTATGTCCTGGATTGGATTGGGGGTTGGTGCCGAACAGTATCCGTGTGTGCGAATATGTGACTACCTCCGAATGCGAATGCCGCCGGTTTGTGTTGCAGTGAAGTGTTTATAGTACATAGTTCTGTCGTTGTGTATCGACGTCTAAAAATCTCAAAGTTTCATCTGTAGGATCGCAAGGATCAGGTAACATTATTGAAAATATCACCACATCACTGATTTCTCAGCACCTACCTTCCGATATAGCTTGAGTAAGCGCAAGAATCAGTTGCGGCTTCACTACTTCATTATCATGGATTTCTCAACCCCAGATTGCACTTTCAGTATTATTTTGAGGACCTTTTGCAACTTCAATTGTTTGATAATTGCTGATATTTCAACACTCATCAACCCATTCATCCTGTAGGACCCCAAGGATCAGCTACTGCTCGGCCCTGCATACGCATCTGGCAAGGTCCTAGACTTGGCTGGCCTCAGTTTGAATGACATTGACGTGGTGGAGTTCCACGAGGCTTTCGCGGGACAGATTCTGTCCAACATCACGGCTATGGAGTCCGATAAGTTCTGCCAGGAGCATATGGGCCGCAAGAACAAGGTAGGGTATTGGACTGGCATACTGTGTGATGTACGCGTGGGTATGATAGACCTTGAAGTATTTGACTACATGCTATCGATCGAAACTGGTATATTGGTGGATAAGCGGTAGTTGTTCTACCAGTCCGACGATATAGATCCACATACCCATTTTCCTTTGCCTTTCCGCCTCTCAACCCTTTCTACACTCTCCACAACCCTCAACTTGATAGATTGGAACCATGCCTATGGACAAGTTCAACCTATGGGGTGGATCACTCTCCATCGGTCACCCCTTCGGAGCCACTGGCGGCCGTATTACCACCACAGCTGCCAACCGATTAATCCACGAGGACGGCACATTCGCGTTACTAGCTGCTTGCGCTGCTGGAGGCCACGGAGTGGCCCATGTACTTGAGCGTTACCCCAACTAAATCAGTAAAATGAATATTTATTTAACCATGATACGACATAAGCTGCCGAATGGATACGATGTGCCGTGCCGTATTCACCGCATTTATTGACTAGGGGGATTGCTAATACAAACAACAAATTTCCTGGTAGCAAATTGATGCAATGGCAATTCGCTCGTTTTTCCCTCGACGTTGTATTTCTCGCTCACGAATGGATACGATTTTGCGTGTCGTATTCACCGTATATTCAAGGATTTTGATGCTCTTTTGAAACAATAATAATAAATTGATACCCCCAGTAGTCAGCGAATTACAAATCTCCTGGTAGCAAATGATCCGAGGTACAAAAAGCTCTTCTTTCAGTCCAAATTATATTCTCCGTTGTATATGAACCTTCGATGAGAAATGCGCACATATATATTTTTTAAAGCGTGTGTATCTATATCCCCAAACCCACCTAAATAGTATTCACACCAGACATATCCGATGCCAAAATCGGTAGCTAGTGACCCATCTGAATAGTGTTCAAATCAGACATCAGATGCCAAAATCGGTAGCTAGTGACCCATCTGAATAGTGTTCAAATCAGACATCAGATGCCAAAATCGGTAGCTAGTGACCCATCTGAATAGTGTTCAAATCAGACATCAGATGCCAAAATCGGTAGCTAGTGACCCATCTGAATAGTGTTCAAATCAGACATCAGATGCCAAAATCGGTAGCTAGTGACCCATCTGAATAGTGTTCAAATCAGACATCAGATGCCAAAATCGGTAGCTAGTGACCCATCTGAATAGTGTTCAAATCAGACATCAGATGCCAAAATCGGTAGCTAATGTGCTTAATTCGCACTGACATATTAGAAGCCAACATTGAAAGTTGTGATCATAGGCTATTTAGACAATGATGGTACACTTCTCTTATTAACTCAGACTAGATACTGAGACGTGTATTGTGAAGCTTAGTGGTTGGCTAGAGTTGAATGAAACACTTCTTAGGCGGTAATGGCAATCCAGCAATCAGCTTGGCTTTCCAAAACTACTCGCCCCTCTCGGTAGCCGTGTGCATACAAATAATGTGATATCGCGGTGTTCTACAGGATGGCGCGGCTTTCCAATAACACTCATTCTCATGTTCTAGCGCGATGACTCGACTTTCAACTTAATCATCTTTATCGGTTGCTAAGTATTCTCACATGCTTTAACACAATGACAAATTGACATAAAAATACTATCTAGCTCAGCCTTATCGGTTGCTATGTAATCTCGTTGTAACGATAAAAAACCCATTTTCACATCTGTGTAGATTCTATCTCAGTGAGATAAAATGATAAAATGAGATGTAAATGAGACGTGAGTAGTTCAACGCAGTCAGTGCCATTGCAGTATGGAACAATGTGAACGATTTAGAACATGAACGTGGGACACTTGGGAGTTGACACTTTTAAGACTCGAGAGCCATCGAACGACTTCAGTTTTTACACTCACGAATCCAATCAATTTTCTCACACACGAGGCTGCTGATTCACCAATTTATTAGACTTACCTAGGGGGCAGCAGTAGCACCCACGGGCCACAGCCCTCGGCCCACGGGCCACGGGACGTCAATAAGTTATGGGCCACATAAATAAAAGTATATAATTAAAAAATAGAACGTAAACGTATAAAATATTTTTAATGGTTGCACGTTTATAATTATTACTGAAAGCGACGCTTCAGGCTTCCGGCCTCCACATGTCACCATACCTTATCAAAAAAAAAAACATGGGCCAGAAACCTGTTGTGTAAAAAAAAAAAAGTAAATATAACGTTTGAGCTTTTGGCTGTCGCCACATCGCACACGATTGAGTTGTTTTTATTCTGTTTTTTTGTTCAGAAAACAATACACAATACATACTTGTTGCTTTTTTACAATAAGAGAGTACTGTTTTTATAACTACTGTTGTACAAAAAATTGAATAAAAAAATAGTTTTATGACACAGATTGGTATCGGCCCAATATAAATCAAAACATCAAAAAATGTCATCTAAAAATAGAATCCTGAGTGTGTCTGTCTTGTTCAATTTAGGTATTTAACATTTATTTGGGTTTTTATGTCCGAAATTCAGGGCCAGTTAGTTGTCCTGCAAGTCTGCAACAGGCATCAGGCCATCAGTGATCACTGATCAGGCATCAAGCCTTCCCTCTTTTGTTTTTTATTTTTTATTTTTAGGAGGCTTTGAATTGTTTTTAAAATAAAAAAACAACAACAATGATTTTTTTGTTTTTGTATGTAATATAAAATAAAACAAAATGAAGGTCATCACAAGATCAAGTCTCCAAGACCCAAGACCCAAGATTTAGATTTGAGATATTTATCTATTGTATATTAATAGAGCAGCCAGACCACAGGCCCAGGGACCAGGAGTCCAAGACTCACCAGTCACCAGAGGGATGTTGTTTGACATGACTGTTGAAGCCAATTTTTATATATAGTACATTCAGCATAGCCTCCTATGTATTTATTTAGTATTTACACAATTACAATTACACTTCTGTTTGTGAAGTTGTGAGACATCAATAGTATCTCTTTTAAAAATATATATATATATATATATATATATATAACACAGTCGTCAACCAATACAGTCAACTTTTAATTAAAAATTAATTACAGTTCACACTTCACAAATCTGAGATCAGTGAATCACAGTTGGGAATCACTGCCGGCCGCCACAAGGCGCCAAGGGGAGTGAAGTGGCCAACTCCCGGACTCCGAGCCACCGACAGTCTACTACAGAGTACAGAGTACAGTCTCTCTGAGTGCTGACTGCTGAGTGGTGCATGTTGATTTACTGTATTACTACACAAATAACACAATACGCATATTATGAAATGGGAGGAAGATCTCTCGTTCTACTCTCTTTCTCTCTTTTCTTGTTGTGCAGTTTGACTTCTTGTGTGTTGTACGCTCTCTCTTGTTGTGTACTGTTGTTGACTCCTTGTGTGTGTGTTGTGTCACTTGTGTTGAATACTTGAATTGCTGATGGAGATGGATATCATGATGTACAATCATTGTGTAGATGCCTACTCTCTGGAGTGTGGACTAATGGTGGACTCTGAAGTCTGAGTCTGGGGGGTTAGGGTATGACATGCCTACATGTTCAACTTCTTTGCTTCTTGCGTCTATTGTCATTGTAGATCTGACTCTTCGAAGGGACTGGGAGTCTGGAACTCTGAGTCCTGGGAGACCTCAGACCTCATACTCATAGTCTCAACTCTCATACTCATAGTCAATGGACAATGAGTCAGTGAGTGATGACTGAACCAATTGTCGAGTCGCGAGAGATTATTGTGAGCAGGCTGAAGTCCGAACCCTTTGGACGCATGCCGCCGTCGCCCGTCTTACATTACTTTAGACTTTAGAGCTAAGCTCAATGCGTTAAAAGTTGTAGCTTTTATTTTGCCTCGAATAAACATTAAAGGTGTAACTTTTATATCTCGATAGTACACTTCCATATATGATAGGTGCATTTTTCAGGTCACTAAGGTGACAGTCGTCACAACTGAAACGCTCAATCTCTTTTGATTGCCTATTACCATTTTCGTGGCCTAAAATTTTTAACGATCGGACAGCTTATTGAGTGCAGTTTCCAAAATAACTTTGTAGTTGATTTGTCCTAAATAAAAGTTATAACTTTTAAAAATCAAAAGTTAACATTAAAGTTGGAACTTATATTCCGTACCCCTATAACTTATTGAGCTTAGCTTTAGAGTCTCCTCTCAGGGACTCAGAACGAAGTGTCAACCTCTGACCCTCTGTCGCCTCTGTGCTGGGCTTGTTTACATCTCTTCTTCAACTTTGTCTCTTGGATGTGTGCTATTTCATGTGGTCATTGGTGCGAGAAAAGCTGCCGTAGCAGGAGTTGCACACCGCTTCAGAGTTCCGACTTCCGACATCAGAAGTTTAGACGTCACGCCTCACAGTCACAGGCCTCAGGGCTTCTGAGAGCACTGGAGCAGGGGCTCAGGCCTCAGGGCTAGCCGGCTAGAGAGGGGCCTCAGTCCTCAGTCCTCAGGGCTCAGAGTCTCAGACTTTTAGACGTCTTAGACTTAAAGAGTCTCAAATTCATAGCTGAAGTCTTCGCTTGTGAGAGTTCTAAATTGAAAAAAAGCCTACTCCGATATCAGGAGCAATTCCGACAAGCTTTATATTGGATACTGACTAATTCTCAAGACCCCCCTCTACCCTCCACTGATCACACATGACCCATGATTGGTGAGATACATGTATTTACTTATTTTTCTATATTCAATTTTGAATTTGCCGTAGCCAGTTTTTTTTCTTCAATTTTCAGTGGGTAATGGATATTTCGTATGTAAAATAAATAAATAAACGTAATCTGTTCTCACTTCAGTCACTTGTTGTGTCTTGGACTCTTGTGGTCCTTGTTGTGCGTGGAGTGTGGGCTGTGGACAAATATGTCTTACATTTTTATGAGCTGTGGCACACTGCACAGCCAGTGGCAGGATTAAAAAATATAAATATGTAGCTAATGTTTGTTTTGTTTTAAAAAAAAAATCAATAGAGTAGATTGTAAAAAGTGGTGTGTATGGAGTTTTCTGTGATATTTATGTGTTCGTTGTTTTGACTGTTATCAGTTTTGACTTCTTGTGAAAGTTGTGAGCACTTTGCAGTTTGCGGATATCTCCTTGGAGATAATATCTATTCTATCTATATAATAATTTGCTGTCGTTTTATTATAAAAGTGATATTAACAAATGGTAATAGCGCTATAAAAATTAAAACAAGTATTCTTTAAAAGAATGATAAATAAGGGTCAATCCGAGATTCGGTATTACAGATTGCGCCTTTGTTCTTTTGGTTGCCTTTTCTTTTTTTTCTCATTTGCGAGCTCAGCTATTGTATCTCATGATTATATTTATAATATTTACAATGTTGCGTGCGAGGGTAATTAGGCATCCGCAATTCCGCATTCGCCTGCAGGCTGAAGCTTTAGCCCCAAGGTGCGAAAAGCCGCGCTTGACGACCATATGCATCTCGATTGCATTCCCAACCCCATTTGCCTTTCCCCAGGACTCTCTCTAGCTGAGTCTAGAATTGTTACAAATTTCGTGAGTTTCTATATTACAAAGCTTCATCATAATATGATGGTTCACTACATCCATGCGGTAACAATATTACACCATGACTATACGAAATATGAACGAGTTGAGATGCTACCGGAATAGCAAACAAACTGAACAACTAGGGCATAGAAAACTGTGCGCAGACAGTTTAGGCTCGTTGAGTTCCTCAGATACTATATATCTACAACACAGTGAGAGGGTCAAAAGCAAGGGTAACTCGATCTATTTTAGTATATTGCGAAGGATGGGCAGCTCTCCACCCAAAAGCACCCTTCTAAGATCCAAGCCGCTCGTGAGACATGAGCATCCGCAAATGACAGAAGTCTTGTCGGGCGAGCACGATCGGTATAGAAAACTGAAAAATGCTTTCTTGCAATATGCAACGGCCCACGCGTGTGAAGAGAATATACAATATCTTGTCGAATTCGAGAAGCTGAAGGTACTAAGACAAAGAACCCTAGGCGAGGAAGACCGTGAACTGGCATTCTACCGAGCAATTGCCATGGTTGATAAGTATATATTAAAATTAGCTTCACATTCCTTAAACATTGGACACACTTTGAAGATGCGGGTGGAACGTAGCGTCGATGCAACTTTTGACGAGCTTTTCTCGGCGCTTAAAGATGTGGCGCGAGAAGTAGCGTTGATGCTGGAATTAAATCTGTATGGTGACTTTATCGACCAAACCTGTGGATAACTTCAATGCGATCGAGAGGTCGAGCCTCCGAAGGCACTTAGTTTTATAATTAGGAATAGAGTTAAATGAGATGCTGGATACACAAAAACCGGAAAGATTGATTAGTCTTACAAGCCGAAAATGGCGTCCTAATAAACACACAAATAACGGTAGCATACATTTGGAGTGTAAAACTAGTAGCTACCTCAAGTATAGAGATGGAAAAATGTATGGTTGTAGAAAAGCATCAATTTGATATACCTCTGACGACGACAAACAAAGCCCAAAAGTGAAGTGTAATAAACTGATTCGTCTACCTGAATTGGTCGAAGGTTTATTGGAAGTGCGCGCGTAGTAGCATCCCTGATACGTAAAACGAAGATGATTGGCTACTATTCACCTGGATAGTATTGAATTTTGTCTGGCAGTGTAGATACAGCTGTCCAATTGATTGTTGCAGACTGTTTTTCAATATAGGGCATCAATTACCCTCCTCACAAAGTTTTTCCGTTTATTTGGTGTTGCATCTGAACATCAGTATCACACTTTCAACAGGTACACGTTGCTATTGTAACAATATGATATTGTTGAATAAAACTCAAACAAGAGAACGAAGTCTGCGATCAGGAATCTTGACAATACAAAGGGCACGAACCGCCCGATTCTCACTGAGATTAATTCCGTTGATGAACGGAAACGTTCCTTAGAATCGTATATAGCCGCACTAAGTTATTTGACGGTAAGATGTTGGTTTTGTTTTCTATGCAGTACCCTGCACTGATCGATCATACGAATAAAAATATCACAAAATCCGCGCAACCGTGAAGCAAATTGACATCTCGCGAGCACCATCAACGAAGCAAATTCAGTAATCACATTTTTTTACCCATCACATCGCTATTTTCCACTAATTTTTTCTTCCTATTTATCTCTTGAACCACGTACAAAGCTATTATTAAAGGAGCACAATTTGCGAACGACGACGATATATATTCACACTTTACAGGTCTTCGTCTATGCAAACTCGTAAAAAAAAGTTGTGCCCCCAGTTTTTCCACCAAGTTTTGTACACAAGATTGGAATTAATTGAAATTTTATGCAATATCTTGAAGATCCATCTACATACCAGTTAGAAAAGGTCAGTCTGAAATAGAAGCCACCATATAGACATATCTACAGAGTTTAAGATTTTGTATATATTCCAAGTGAATACATCATATATATATATATATATATATATATATATATATATATATATATATATATATATATATATACACATATATATTACATATATATGTGCATATATATATATATATATATATATATATATATATATATATATATATATATATATATATATATATATATATATATATATATATATATATATATATATATATATATACATATGTATATGTATGTACATATATACATGCATACATACATACATATATATATATATATATATAGATATATATGATATATAGATATATATATATGGATATATATATATATATATATATATGTATGATGATGTGTGTGATGTGATGTGTTGATGTGCGTGTATATATATATTTGGATGTTTACGTAGAGATGAATATAGACATGGATATACATGCATACGTGTGTATAGATATATGATATATGTAATGTATATGTATATGTATGGGTTTATGTATATATATATATATATATACATATACAAATATACATATATATATATATATATATATATATATATATATATATATATATTGGTGTATATATGTGTGTCCTAGTATTTTGTCATGGTCTCACGCAATATATATATATACATAAGGTGCACATGTATGGATACACATGTGTACATTTGCATAAAACTATACACGTATGAGTAAGTACAAACATATTCAAAATATACATTTATTTCCCTACTAGTTTCTACCTACACCACTCATGATATCCTTATTACACATGTTCCCCATTATTCTCCGCCCGCTAAACATCTAACATCCTGAACTGAGTTCAACTCTGGGGTACACGCATCACTGCAGATCATCATCGAAATGTTTGTCGGCATATTGATTCTGCATGTCATACATATACTGGCCCTGGCCCTGCCCGTGATCTCCGCCTGACATAGATTCGTAACTGGCACTTCCCATCTCAGTCCCTCCCATTCCCATATTCGAATTCCGGCTGAAATTTCGCTGCAGATTGTTGCTGTTGACATAGGGATTCTGATTCGGATTCGAATTAGGATTTGGGTTCTGATTGGGGTGTGAAGTGATCATCTGACTCGCAGGCCGTGCAGCCCGAAAAGTCGAGCTTTCGGTCCTAATTCTCCTAAAGTCCTGACTTTGCATCGGACTGGCAGTCTGGCCACTTCCTGAATGCGCTCGCGCGCGCTGGTTCGGGCCATTGGCACCGCTCATAGGCCTGCGCTGCTGTGACTGGACACTCTGCCGTGTTTGTAGCGGAGATCCGCGAGCAATGGGTCTTTGCAGGTTCTGAGGGTTGTTCTGCGATGCGGGGTTGCGCGTGCCACCCAAAACATTGCCACTGGGGGAACGCCGAATAATATTCGAGCCCTGCTGTGGCTGGTTGCCTCGCATACCCGGCATGTTTTGGACGTTGCGCATGTTCGGCTGGACACTAGGACTCGAGTCGCGCCTGACAATGTTGTTCGACCGATACTCCGTACCGGGGCTATGTATTTGGTGCATGCTTCTGATCTGACCTGGCCGCTGCATGCCTCGATGCTGCAAATGGTTGCCCTGTCCCTGTCCCTGGTCCTGCGTGGGTTCATTATCGTCCTGATCATCCACGAAATCTGAAATAGATCTAGGGCGCTGCAACTGCTGCGGGTTACCCATCGCACTAGATGTAGGCACAGTAATACTCGTGCCCCGCACAAACCCGTTCACCCCCTTGCCTTGCTTTTCCAGCTGTTTCATCTGCTTTGCAGCCAGCTTATGCTCTTCCTTACGGATGCGCTCTTGGACTTTCTCTTGCTGTTTCCGCTCAATATCCAGCTGTTTCTGCATCTTTTTCTCGGCTTTCTTGTCCATTTTTTCCTTGTATCTGTTGGCCACCCGGTCCTCACGGATTGCCTTATACTCCGCCAACAGGAGCAGCTTCTTCTCTTCACTTAGTTGTCTCTGGAACATCTCATACTCTCGCTGAGCCTCCTGTGACCGCTTCTCGTTCCTAATGCGTTCTTCCCATGCCTCCCTCCCCAGACCTTTCGTGGGCTTGGACGCGAGCTTATTCTCTTTCACCTTACGCTTCTCCCCGTCCTTGGACATACTGGAATCGCTCCCACTCATATCATCTCCGCCCACCACGCTCCCCTTACTACTGTTAAATATGACGTTGCCTATCCCCCCCATACTCAGCCGGTTGGCCAGTTTCTTGCTCTTCGACTCGCTCGTACCCGCAGCGGCCTGCTCATTGTCACTCTCGGTATACCCCCTTGAAGACCGCTTGCTATCCGGGGTATTGCCCGCGGTCGCGCCGTCCTGGTTTTGACCCCTAATTGCGCAGCCACCTGCTTCCGGGCGTCCAGTTTGTGCTGCACCTCTACGGCAATCTGGCCAACCTCCGGCTCTACATTTAACTTCGAGAAACTCTCAACCGACGCCGAGGGTACTGACGTTGGCGAGTCCGCCCGGAAGTACGAGTCACCTTGGGCGAACCCCAGCTTGGCCATGACATCGCCCTGCGGCTGATCACTGGTCACAGACGCCAGCGACGTGAGTGTGCTGTTATGCGCCAACTGGTTCATTTTGCCGCGCGCGACGGCCATTGGCGGTGCTAGCTTGTCCTGTTCACGCTCGAGCATGACGTCCTCGTCGTACACACTCCTGCTGAACAGAATAGACTTTACTCGCGGTCCACCGCTGCCTGATGCATCTACTGCGGGCGACGACGTAACTCCGGCGAACTCTGTGTAGTCGGAAGCAGGACCCAGGGGCTCCATATGTGGTGTGTGGGTAGCCTCAGGTGTGTTGAAGAGCGAAGACACATCCTCTCCATTCAGATGTACGTCGCCAGTCGAGCTGACACCCTTGAGCATCTTGTCGCTGTGCATCTGCTCGCTGGTAGTCTGTGTATTCACGGGTTCCATATGACAGCTCCGTGGCCGGGGGTTGGGCCTAGGCTTCACCTTCGGCTTAGTTGGCACATCATTGGTTTTACTGGTATTGATACTTCTGGGCTTGACTTCCGGTCGGGAGGTTTGCCGGTTAACCTCACTAACGCTCTCCCCTCTACTCTGTATCTGAGCTGGGGCTCGGCTCGTGCCTGCGGCCGACGTCGGCATAGACCCACTGTGGGGTGACCGTACAGCAACTGCCGGCTTATGGTCAGATTTAGCGCGCAAGCTATTGCCCGAGGCCGATCTTACTGTGCTACCATGCGCATTGTCATTGTGTTGCTGTGCTCGAATTTTGGAAGGGGTCCTATTCACCCGCGATACATTTGCCAGCAGATTGGACTGTAGTGCCTCCTGATGCTCTGAGTCTGAGCTGTCAATAAACGTCTTGTCTTCGCGTTTCATACGGCCGCCTATGTCCTGCAACGGATTGACAGCCGAGTTGTTCCCTTGCGAGTGTATATAAAGGGGCGCATCCATCTCGCTATTAATGCCTACACCACCATTGTCACTCCGGTTATTATATGTGGCCTCTATGTCTGCACTTACATTTTCATCTGTTCCGCTGTCAGTAGACCTGTCCACGGTCTCTTCAGCTGTTGCTTTCCGTAACAATTCCCCCGCCGACTTCCGGCCTTTCTTTATTCGTATCACTGATCCGGGCGTACTAGCGGTGGCGTTCGTGCTACCATTCCCACCTCTATTTATAGATTTCTGGGCCCTTTCTCTCTTTTTCTCGATCTTCTTGCTCGTGCTGAGGTTGATAGCACTTACTAAATCATTGTTCATTGTCTCACTAAATGACTCGTTGCTGTTGTTGCCATAGAAATTCAGCGTCGTCTGACTGGGCATCGGAATGATCGCATTACTGCCTACCCCCGACATAATTATATAGCTATACGTAGTTGTATTTATAGTTGTACGTCACTATATCTCTACCCCAACCTTATGATGATATGTCTAATGGCGTGTTCTGTTGTTCATACGCCACCGAGTATGTCTCTCTTGTGTGTAGATGGTGCTTTGAGTATGTTTAGATACATAGCCTTTGTGTATATGTGTAAACGAACACCGTTCTTGTATATATCGTTTTGATTGTCCGTCGAGGCAATTATTAAATGTTATTCAAACCGTGACATTCATCACTCTACTTATATTATATTATAATATATTATACTACACTGTATTATATTATAGTATATATATATATATATATATATATATATATATATATATATATATATATATATATATATGGATTAGTATATGTGTGTATACGTGTATGGGTGCGTGCGTGCACGAGTGTGCTTATTATATATATATATATATATATATATATATATATATATATATATATATATATGTGTGTGTGTGTGTGTGTGTGTGTGTGTGTGTGTGTGTGTGTGTGTGTGTGCGTAGCTTCGATCAGAATATACTACGTACAAGTATATCAGAATACGTCCTATCGATGCTTTCTGAGCGTTATTCTGCTTGTATGTTGAATTAATGAACGTATTTACATAAACAGTCGACAGGCAATATAATTCTGTCGGACAACGATTGACCAGCACTGGCCGTATAATTTATCTCTCTTCACACTGTATTTTTGATTAATGTATGTATGTAAATACACAAGTAAATAAGTAAATATAAAATACGTCGTAACCGCGAATGTATACTATTTACGTAGTATTTACGATAGTTATGTATGTATTTACGAAGTATGCATCATTAATTCATTGTCAGAACAGAAATTCCTTGTTCATTGATTCATTGTCAGAACAGAAATTCCTTGTTCATTGATTCATTGTCAGAACAGAAATTCCTTGTGGGAAAATCAAGGGTCTTGATGGCCGCCGGCCTTGTGACCAGTCCACCTGTCTCGCTGTTGGACTTCTTATGGCGCCTCGTAGACTCGCGTAGTCGCGTACGTAAATAGCATAAAATATGAATGTTTTTATGTGCGGCTTTATGACTTGTGTTTTGCTGTTATATTTTTGAACTTGGTCACGACTTTAAATCTCACCAATTAAAAATCTTTAATTTGGCGACTTCGCTTCATAATATTGGATATAACCGCCCCATGTTTAACATTTTATCACCAAATTGACTCTAAGAGCACCAACGCTATCTATTTATAGATATTATAATAATAAAAAACAGTCATGAGCCAAGGCATCTCTCTCTCCCTCATTCTCTCTCTCAGAGAGTCTAGTAGTAGAGACTAGATACTAGAGACTAGAGAGAGATAGTTAGCCAACTGATAAGTGATATGTAACACTATCTCTTGGTTTTTTTAAACAAAAAAATATAAATATAAAGCAAAAGCTATCATGAACAAAATATTAAAAAATATAAAACATCCATCACACGACACATTCCACTGCACCAGTCCATTGTAATAAATAGAAATCATTATGTTGTAGTATTTATATATACGACTATGCACTATTAACGCCAGGGCCAGAGCCGCATGCATGGTGTATAAAGACTTGAGCTCACTATTGATTAAACAAATTAATATAATATTTCGAGGTT
>LUCW03000453.1:0-7500 GCA_001586965.3 Sphaeroforma sirkka | reverse complement strand
TATATACATATACATCTATATATGTACATTTGTGTACTATATATATATATATATATATGTATATGAATATGTATAAAGCATATGGGTTGCATATATACATAAATATGCATGCACACACATATATATATATTATTTATGTATATGCATATATATATATATAATGATGATGTGATGTGATGTGTGATGCGCGTGTGTTGTGTGTGTTGTTTGTATAAACATATGTATATATATATAATGCCATTATTATATATGCATATATTATATATATATATATATATACATATAGCATATATATAAAATATTTAAATATATATATATGTATATATATATGTGATAATATTGTGATGCGTGCGTGCGTATTGCATGTTATGTGCATGTATATGTACATATATATATATATATAATATGTATTACAATATATATGTGCATTATATATGTATATGTATTATTATTATGTGCATGTGCTTTGGTATATGGATATATATATAGCTATACGTATTACCACGTGATGTGTGATGTGTGTCAACCATCCATTTATATATAACCATATATTATTACGTGCGTTGTGTGGTGTTTGTATCCATATATATATATATGTGTGTGTGCAGTGCCGTTAGCGTGTGATGCATTGATTGTCCATGTATACATGTCTATATGCATATATATATATATATATATATATGACATACATGGATACATACATCGATACATACATCGATACGCGTACATGGATACATACATAGATACAAAGACATGCATAAATACATAGATACATGGATGGATATACATGCATACATGCATGCATTCATACATATAATGCTTACATCACCATATATATATATATATATATATGTATATATATATATATATATATATTATTATATTGATGATACGTGCGTGTGCGTTGATGTGCGTGCGTGTGTGTGTGATGATGATGTGTGCATGCGTGTGTATGCATTGTTGATATGTTATTGTATCATATTATTATTAATATGCTATACATATATATACATATTATATATATATTAATATATTATATATATATATGTCAACCATTATATATATATGCCATATGCGTAACATGGCATGTATCATAACGTTGCATATATGTGTATATATATGATGTTAGCAATATATATTATATATATATGCATGCATATAATGTATATCGATAATATATTATAATATATATATATATATAATAATAATATTATGTAATATTGATATATGTTGATTAATATATATATACTGTGTATATATAATATGTATAATAATATTATATAATATGTATATATATATATATATATATATATATATATATATATATATATATTAATATTTTAATTTACGTATATATTTATTTAAATACATACATGCATGCATGCGTGCATACGTACAATACACGTACATACATCGCACGCACATACATCACACACATATATCACATACGTCACGCACAAACACACACACACACGCGCACACATACACGCACACATCCAAACACACCCAGACCCAGACCCAGACCCACCCACACGCTCACATCGCTCACACACTCGCGCGCACACGCTCACACGCACACACTCACACAAACACTCACACACTCTCCTCTTTCACACACACACAAACAAACACACGTATATATATATATATATATATATATATATATATATATATATATATATATATATATATATATATATATATATATATATATATATATATGTATATATGTATATAGGTGGAGCGTTCGATAATTTTATTATTTGTAAACTAGTTGAGTATTCCAGACAACTAGTAGTCTATATGTGGGCCTACAGTAAGCGCCTTGTTCCAGTGACCATGGTTGATCAGCTCATATAAGCTACTCGTTAATGCGTTCCTAAGGTCAAGCTTGCCTGTGGTGCACACACCTCGCGCACTCACTCAAATGCACACACGCACACGCACGCACGCACGCACGCACGCACACATGTATATATATATATATATATATATATATATATATATATATATATATATATATATATATATATATATATATAGATGAATTTTTCATGTAGTTCTATTGCGGTGAAGATAAGGCTGTAGTGGTGGCCGTTTCGGTCGCCTTATATATATATATATATATATATATATATATATATATAGAGTGGAGCGTTCGATATTTTTAAAATTTGTAAACTAGTGAGTATTCCAGACAGCTAGTAGTCTATATGTGGGCCTACAGTAAGCGCCTTGTTCCAGTGACCATGGTTGATCAGCTCATATCCGTTACTCGTTAATACGTTCCTAAGGTCGAGCTTGCCTGTGGTGCACATCACCGCTTTTACCACGTCAACTTCCATAACCCTGAAAGCATACATATCAATCTGAGAATTATATATGGTAGCTATGTGTGCGTACATATCATCTCGAGAGTCGCTTCTGAGTTTTTACCTATTGAGTTACGTATGGTAACTCTGATTGAGTACATATCATTCTGGGAGTTTCGTACGATAACTCCGAGTGTTCCCCGATCATTCTGTGAGTTGTGCATGGTAACTTCTGAGTGTTTACCTATTGAGTTGCGTATGGTAACTCTAGATTAATTGCCTATCATTCTGGAAAATATTCCGCAAGCCATGGTACATAGCACCATCCTCTAAAACCTAAAATCCACAAGCACCTTTCACGCTCACCAGGTCACTGTATAAATCAAACCAGCATTCTCAAGTAGAGCGAAGGGATTCCTCGGTCTCTCATTCCCCCTACCTCACCATACTAGCACTACCAACGCCACCACCAGAATCCGAACTTCAGGATCGATGGCAGATCCCCACTCCTTTGGGACACTGCATAGGTAAGAGTACGACAGTAATGTAGGTGCGCACATCGCAAGTAGACAATCATTCGGTATAGAAAAGATATCAAGCAGATACCCATCCGGGTCTGTTAAAGGTGGATGATACAAAATAGGCGTCAGAAGTAGGGTGTTGAACATCCCATCAAATGTAGTGAGGCAACCAGTTACCTCAGATGAGGTGTACCGGGCTGTTGTTGTCTGGTATGCCTTAACCCATATCCGGATGAACAGACCACACTGAGACTATAACCGTCCCCAGCCCAGCCCCATGCTCAGGGTTAAGCGCCAGTATAACCAGTACATTTGTGCTGTCTAGTTGATCCGCTTTGAGTTGTGCATGCGATATTAGAAGGCAAAATGCTACCAAGACTTGCACGTATGTGCATGGATATGCACAAGTATAGTGTCCCAAACTCAGATAAACTGGTACTACTACCACCGCCAACCTAGCCCGGACCTCGGTTTTGATAGCCGGTGCAACCACTACCATGCTATGCACAAATACATCAAAGATCGACGTCAATGAATAAAACTCATTTGCATCATCCGGATGTTAGCTGTGTCCACACTTTCAAAGGTCTAGGGCTCTACAAATAAATATGTAGCGGCGTCTTGCGCTTCCAAACCAGGATGAATTGCCCATACCATAGCTACTGTCACCACCCTCACCCGCACTCCAGCCCGCACGTCTCGCAAACATTGTTGGCTGTCGTAGGTCTCTACGCTCCCAGAGTTTAAAGTTCTATAAAAAGATGTTTAGCGGCGTCTTGTGCCCCCAAACCCGGATGAACTGCCCATACTAGAGCTACCACCACCACCACCGCCGAAACCACTACCACCACCTCCGCCCCATCCCGAACCTCGGGGACGATAGCCGTGGCCATAGCCTGCATTACCGTAGCCACCGCCATACCCTCGGCGTCCGCCTCCCATGCTGTCGATGAATGTAGAATATACGTTAGGGTTCTAGAAGGTTTAGGGTTTAGTGTATAGGGTTCCATGATTTGGTAGATGAATACTTGTAGTGTTTCGGATAAATGTATATAGTAATATATAAAAGCAAATTGGTGGTATACAATTGGCTATATAGGTTTTGATGGTTGAACAATAAAGTTGTACATATTTTTATGTTACTGCACATATTTGATGCTGTGGGTAAGTAAGTGTATGTTGAAGGCAAGAGTGCTCGGCTACTTGGTGGTAGGTTAATTTGATGAGGACATGTGCATAGGTGTCAGAACAAGTACTTGTTTTTGAATATATTCTTATCAAACATATACAATAAATGTATACGTACATCATACAAACATACATAAGATTTTTAATATACATATACTTACCTCAGCAGATGCAAAACATAGAACATCCATGAATTCAAAGATGCATGTTCTAGTACTTATAGAGCAAAAGCAAAACGTAAGGTACTTACAACATGTTCATCAGCATCGCAGTCGCCGCGCCTGTTCCAGCCCCTAATAGAACGTAACAAAATGATCAGTAAGAGCTGTACATGTATTTAAGAAATGCACCAAACTTCGATAGAGATTAAATTTACTAAGACCTATATATATATATATATATATATATATATATATTTAGTTGTGTGTGTGTGTGTGCATACATATATGTGTGTGTGTATATATATATATATGTGTGTGTACGCATATATATTCTTTACCTCCCCAAAATCCCATTCCCCCGGGTCCAGTCCCGGCAGCTTGGCCAGACGAGCCTTGGCTGGAAGAGCCTTGTGTGTCTTTGTATGCCGGTGGGGGTTGACTTCCAGGGCCCTGCTCTGTGCCACCTCCGCCGCCTGTGGTCAGAATGCATAGTGTGTGAGCGTGTGTATATGCTTTGCTATGTGCATGTATATATATATATATATATATATATATATATATATGTGTGTGTGTGTGTGTGTGTGTGTGTGTATGTATATATATATATATATATATATATATATATATATATATATATATATATATATATACGATATATATATATACATATATACATTCATATATATAAATATGCATACATATTATATATATATATATATATATATATATATATATATATATATATATATATATATATATATATATATATATATATATATATATATATATGAATGTATATATGTGTGTATGTAGTCGTATATATGTATGTGTATGATATATATATATATACATAGATAAAGCTATACATATATATATACATGCGTATGAGAGGTAATAAATCCACGAATATGTAAAGTATCGCTGTGTACGTACACGTATTGTATGTCAACCTCCATCACCGCCCCAATAGTTGCGGCCACCTAGATTGCTCCTAGCTGTTCCTGTATTTAGTCGACTAATCAATATACACGTGCACATATGTATATATATATATATATATATACATACATTAGTGTAAACTGGATACATACACACAGGAACTACCCAGAAATTTCCTAAATAAACCTCCTATAACCATATATCCACACAGTCATGAACTCAATACAAACCCATACCATAACCGCCCCCCCCCACTGCCGCCCCCTGCCCCAGTAATTGCTACCCCCCCTCGGTTGTTCCCAGCCGCTGCCGGTACAGCGCCTCCACCTCTGGCTGTGAAAGCCTTATACAAGTAGTAGGCTGTAATGGAGAGGACAACAGCAAAGTGCGTGAAAAATAGAATGGTACTATAAAGTGGGTCTTATACATACAATTACAGCATAACAATGGGGAATGGGCGTGAAATAAGTTGGTGATATTAGAGAATGTCTGATACAAACTAATGGCTATGATAAAAGTGACAGTTGTCTCTGACTGCGGAAGATGTATACAGGTAGTAGGCTCTAATGGAGCGACCGAACGCAAGGTGGCTGAGAAATAGAGTAATACTAAAAAGTAAGTCATCTACAAACACAAAGCTACATCGGAAAACACTACATGGTCACGTACGAGGTATTCTCATACACACAAAATCACTCAGAAACGTATATGTAGTATTACTATCCACATACTCACCTCCCATAGCCAGCATGCCGTACCACAGCATAGAACCCCCACCCCCGCTGCTGCTATAGTTGGGCTCATTGTTGTACTGGTTGAACACCGATTGCCCTCGCCCTCTCTCTCTACGCTTGCCTCCTCCGCGCTTGTACTCCAGTTTGTACTCCAGACCTGCGGCAGGCGAACAGGCACAAATCTTAAGCGCATTGTCATAGGCAACACGTGTATTTTAGAAATAATGAATATGATATACTTGATAGTATATTCATGAATATTGATTAAGTTGTACTTGATAGTGTATTTTAGAATAATGAATATGATATACTTGATAGTATATTTATGAATATTGATTAAGTTGTACTTGATAGTGTATTTTAAAAATAATGAATACGATATACTTGGTCGTATATTTATAAATATTGAATAAGATGAACTTGATAGTGTATTTTAAAATTTTTGAATATGATATACTTGGTAGTATATTTATGAATATTGAATATGATATACTTGATAGTGTATTTTAAAATATTGAATATGATATATACTTGATAGTATATTGGCTTGGCCATGGTTTGATTCCATGTTCTACTGGTTGGGGGGGGGGGGGGGGCAAAACATCAGCACCCACTCCATGAACACACTATCTCCGCACACCGTGTGAAACGAAAACATACCTTTGGTAGACATTGTGAATGAACATGTGTATGACTCTATTTATCTGCACCATGTATTAACACATACCACAGCTGCCCTTGAGTATGTAGGGATCGTTCGGGAAGTCAAAGCCTTCGCACGTGACGGTGATGGCGCCAAACTTCAGGTCATCTGGCAGATCAGCTGTGCACTGCCATTGGACGTCTGTGACGGAAGAAGACACCAACGTGACGAATTAATATGACAAAACAAGAGAACAAGATGTTCACAATGCCATACTTGAACCCCGCTCCGGAAGTGTGACCGGATAAGAGGTAGGCGTCGAAAGAGAACTCGCAGCTACTAGTGTTTGTCCGCTATGTGCGCGACATATTGATACGATAATGTGACGGAATGAGGCAACGTGGCCAAACAAGACACCCATCCGACTGAGTGTCCGTATCAGTATCAGACAACAACGCGATGGAATGCATGAGAGATGACTACAGAAGATTTTCAGCTGAAGCAGTTCGTACATTGAGTGTGTGTGCATGTATGAATGTGTGTGTGCGTGCGTGTATCTATGTGTGTCTGTGTGTATGTGCGCGCGCGAGTATATATATATATATATATATATAGTGTGTGTGTGTGTGAGTGTGTGTGTGTGTGCGTGAGTGTGAATGTGTGTGTAAGTGTGAGTGAATGTGTGTGTGCGTGCGTGTGTGAGAAAAAGTGTGAGTGTGTTAAAAAAATTGCATAATATATCAACACTATGTCAAAAATCTAGGACTTGAATCTGAGCTGTGAGCCTTTGATATTAACCTGAGATACTTGTCACTATCGACTATCAGAGATGACACTGAACATACCTCCCATGCCATCATCCCCTTTGTTTAAACACTGAACGATTTCAGGCTCGTACTCACCCCTGGCCGCACCCCCGATGCATGAGATCTGTAGGGAATCCAGAACCACAGTTCGACTCCAATGAGATGAATCAAGCACCAGCCTCCAAGAAGATTTCAC
>LUCW03000452.1:112500-123977 GCA_001586965.3 Sphaeroforma sirkka | reverse complement strand
GGAGGATATATTGACGGACGAATTAGCAGTATATTCACCGCGATAGCTTTAGTTTTGCACTATATATTATACCGTAAACATGTTCTGTGAAGCGTTTATTCAGGTGATTGAACCTTGAAACAACATCACGTTCGCGTTCTCGTGTGACAAGTATTTTTTTCTGTTGTCTTTAGCTTTTGTCCGATAGTTCGAACTGATTGAACTTCCCTTGGAGCACTTTAATTATACTGTCATTGAGTCGATTCGCTTTCCCATTCTTATTCCTATAATGTATATTTCGGCATTCGAGTCCGATATCTTTTCTGCTTATTGGTATAGATAATAGGCTGTAATCCTACACATATTGATGTGCACCAATCAAAGGTTCTGTAGGTATCTGTCATCAAGAAAATGGTGTGAATCTTGACTAGCATCGTTTGACACATTGCTGATCCTGAATTCATTTGCGCACATAGAATCACAGCTTTGTGAGAAATAGTGATCGTCTGATAGCTTGACGATGATACTAACATTGACACTGACAGCACCGACTCCCCACGAAGTCGAGAGTAGCTTTTGGGTATGTTGCAAACTTGATGCCTGCTGGCACGATCCTCTGGAAATCTGTCGTGGGGGATTTCAAATTGAAATTATTCCCCGGGAAGACGCGAGTTTCGCACAAAAGGTAGATGATTCCCAGAGGGTCACGCTGCTGGCGTCTTACTGTCGTGCAACACAGATGATGAATACTTCTTGGTATTCTTTTTAAAAACAAAACTACAGACAGATATTTGCAATTATTCATCAGACATATTCAGCAGACAAATATATTCGCACTTCGTCTCATTGCCTGTAAAAGACACGGCTCATTGTTAAAATGCGGAATGCCGTGGTGTGACCTGGGCCCTGAGGTCTTTTTTTTTACATATGCATAGTTGCTATATTTTTTTCTTGTTGTCGTTGTCGTAAACCAGAGTCCAGTGGATCAGCTCCATTTTGTTTTTTTTTGTTTCATATTTTATTTGGGAGGCTATGTTTATATATTTTTTTTATTTAAAAAAACCCGAATAATCACCAATGCCGAATTGTCGATATGGTGATTGGTGCATTCCCTCGTAGCCTTCTAAATCAAACAAGAGTTTAGAATTCCATTTTTGTTTTTGTTTTTTGCTTTTATTTTTTTAGAGAGCAACTCTTGAGCCTTGAGTCTTGACATTTTTTATTACTTTTGTTTTTAAAAAACCATTTATAAAATACAATTTGTGAACTGTATAGTGTTTTTTTTAATAATTGAAAAGAATAAAAACGCACTATGAATTTTTTTTTTAAACTGTCGCACATGTGTATTTTAGTTGTTTGACTCCAGTCACCAGTGTGAGAGTGACAGTATGTCTGAGTCTGTGAGACTGTGTCTGGTCACTTCGCTGTCGTGACTCGAGTCTCGTCACTCGCATGTGTGTCCAATGTGGAGTGTGACAGTGTGTGACAATGTATATATAAATACGTATACGTGTGTCGTTGACTCTCTTTGATAATAGCTTTTCAAATAAAAATATATGAAATATGTACGGACGGATTTTTACACTCGGTCGTTTACTCGTTAGCCAATGTGGTAATGTAGGAAATACATGCTCCAACCAATGGTAATTTGGCATCCATTTTGCTTAAAAAATAATATTTAATATGCAGTGAAAATACTAAAATAGTAAAGTACAATGTATATAGAAATGTTTTTTTTTAAATAAAGTGTTGAACAAAAACATTATTGAAATTATACAAAGTATTTTATAAAATACATACATTTCGCAAGTCTTTTATTCATTCATAGCCTCCTAAAGATTTAAACACCAGTCCTACGATAGCCTTATTTGTTTTTAGATAAAAATACAAAATAGACATGGATATGGTTAAAAAAAGTTATCACATTCAATATTTGAATTACACATATGGGAAATTGGGAATCGATTTCTATGAACACTTCCTAATAATTTGTTAATTCTAGAATTGGGTTTTATAATCCCGATATTTTTTGTCTGGTTTTAGATGCATGGCAAACCAAAAGCAAGTTAGAAAAGACTTCATGTTGTTGCGCTATGTTCGTAGCACAACTGGTCCAAGTTATATAACATTGAATCGGTTTTGTCTGCGTTAAAAGTACGACATCTAAGTACGTAGAGAAACTTCTAGTGCTTGAAAGTGCACGGATATATTGTTGGAACATATATTTGCTAAAGAAGTAATTTTATTTTCATATTGTATATTGCCTATATATTATAATATTTGCCATGTGCCCTTTTGAGATACTGTTATAATTATTTAGCCAAAATATGAACAGTAATGTATTTTGGGCTCATAGAGTTTATAGGATTTGTATATTATGAATTCGACTCAATATATATGTAACTCACAGAAGTTCTATATATATATATACATATGATTAGCGTTGTGTGTACGCTGACATAATGAATAGCCCATTGAATGGCCATCGATTGATAGGGATCAATTGAGGACCCATAGCAAATATGTCTTCTTGAAGTATGTTTTGTATCATGTAAATATATCTGATGTGTTGTAAAAAAACTATACTTCAGTAACATATGTATCCTATTATCTCCAATATACTACAGTAAATTTATCTGTACATACCTATATCGCACGTGTATACGTGCATGCATGAATACAAAGGTCTTCGAAGACTGCTACAATTGATATTACTTGTTTATATGTGTATGGCTGCTATATAAAGCGTCTGGAAGTCAAAAGATTTGTAAAAACGTGTCACGGGTCGTTAGATCGGGTTCTCGACCTAGTGTCGAATTGTCGATCTCCCGACCCAGTGTGACTATGGCGCCTTTTCTGAATGCGTATCTAATCTAAAAAATATGGAAAGAAATATTGGGAATTAGGTTGGTTCCGTATTTAGATAAATCGGATATATTTTTAGCCCTTTTGTAAATACATGGATGGTTTTAAAAATACAAAGAGCAAAAATAAAAAGAACAGGCATTCTTTTTCAGAAGGCTAAAAGCCATAGCCTTCTAAAAAAAATTAAAAACAGAAGACTACATATGAGTATTTAGACATGTGGTAAAATAGTTGTTTTTTACAAAAAACCAAAACAATGTGTATATCATTTTGCTTTGAATTCTTTTTTGTTTTTGTTTCTTTTGTTATTTGTTTTTTGTTTTTATTACACAATACATTTTTTTAAACAAAAACAAACAAATACCATACAAGAGAGAGAGCTAAATACGTATATTACTTTTATAAAAAAACAAAATATATAGAAATATTGGTCAGCGCAGTGGAGCACTATGAAACCTGTAATAAATGGGCCGTCGGAAACCGACCAACCGGCCCCTATAAAGGCTAAAAATTAAATAGCAATGTCAAATGGCACAAAAACTAAGAAATATCAGCAGACCCGGCAGAGTGTATTTTTTTTGTTTTTTACAAAAAGAAGCAAAACAAATTGTACAAAATAGACAGATCGAGGATCCGAGGCTGCGAGCCTAAAGAGCGAGAGGCATCGACTGTGATATCTGTCTGTTGTTGTTTTTTTTAAAAACAATGGAATTTCGTCCGGAATTTTTCCATCGGATGGCGATCCGGATCCTGGCGTGTCGGGATTCTTTGACTCTTTCAGCCTGTCCTTGTTGCCTCTTGACTCTTGTATGTAGTACACACGAAGTGCAAAGTTTGTGTTTTTTTAAACAAATTAATCGAGTACGGCAGTATGTGTGCGTTTGCGCCTGCTCGCATCGAAGAAGCCCAACAAATAAATGTCTGCAAAATTTGTTTTATTATATATATATATATATATACATATATATGTATATATTATGTGGTGCTCGAAACGTAGTACACACAAGCAAGCAAGCTAGAGAAAGTTTTACTGAATGACTTGACTTTCAAAACATTCACAGATCATGAGTATAACACGTACGATAAAAATTGCGCTGCTTCTGGTAGCGGCAATCTTCACATTGAGTGCTACCGGAGAAACACCGAGTAAACCTCTAGGGCCCGGACCTCAAGAAAGTTACGGCCCTATGAAAACAGTTTCAAAGTTCATGCATCAGCTAAATAGGTCTAACTACACGGGCGCTTTCGAGTATGTCGCCCCATCCTGGAAGGAGATCCCAGATATCGACAGCGAAGTAATGTCGTAAGTTAAATACACTCCTTTACGTCAAAATTATGGGAATAGATCAGAAATCTAACCAATAATAAGTGTGGTTTAAATTTTATGAGATTCCAAGTTGTGTGCAGCTTTACAATTTATGAGGTCCGTGTTCTTTTCATTTTAGAAGATCTCACGATATGTGTGCTTTACGTTTTATTAATGTCTTGATAAGATCGCCTTCATATGTGCTTTTATACGTGTTGTAATTTTGTGTACTAATTAGGAAGATTTTGTTCCATATCCGCCTCGTACATTGTATCCGTCATAGAATGTGCTTCGTTAAACCTAAATTAAATAGATATATTCCCGGCACACATTCTCCTGGTATCTGGAAAATACTAAATAGTTATCATCCCGATCCTCAGATTTATGTTTTTGATTGGAGATCAACACTACATCTTGGTGCATACCGCAATATCGTACATGGAGATTATAAGCGAGAGTGATACACAGGCAGTGGTGTTAGGCCATGTCGTGCAGAATGACGGCACCTACGTCGCAAAAATCTTCAGTTTATCCAAAATGAAAAAGGGCGAAAACAAGGTATCAATGATTGTGTCATTCGAAAGCTGCGCAATTCTGCATGTCGTGTGAAAACTGTGGCACTTTTAAGTAATATTCAGAAACGGAGTAATGAACTAATTATGTTTTCGTGTTACACATTGCAGAACTGCTGGATGGTCAGTGACATTGAGAACGAATCGATGCCCGAAGTTCTCGTGCCATCGCCTATTTACTCGCCAACCGACGTACAAAAAATAGTACTCATGTACCTCAGGCAAAATCCACCTGAGGGAGACCTTGATGGTACCGAAAATATCGCGTTAGCGTATCGCTTCTTTAAGCGAGACGCTTCGTCAACTTTCGAGCCTTTCGCCCACAGCGTTCAGGATCATCCCATTCTGAACCAGTTTGAGCGTGTTAAACCCACGACAGTCAAATCAGTAAATAATATGGTATGTGGAAAATCGTATTCAAGCCTGCTTCATGTTGCTCAAGCCGAAGTGCCCAGTGCTATAGTAGGCCAAGCAGTTAATGCATTGTACGGTTCTCTTATGTTCACGGTCCGCACGTTTATCTCATTATTGCAGACTACAATAGAGAGCACAATCATAACCAGAAGCGGTGATGAAATTCGACTAGAGATGGGAATGGTCCAAGCCACACAACGAGGCTGCGAGGACTGCTGGTTTGTTCAAATATTATCGATTTATGGAGATGACAATGCAGCCACCCACAGCTTCGATTCTCTTGATGGAAGTAAGTATATATGATTGTTGTGTATGCTCACTACTTCGGATGACCGATTGCGCATTTGATTGCGTTCGCTCTATTATGTCCGATCAACTATCAAACCCTTGATCACGCCACACGCGCTCATTCTATTATCAATTCTCTATCTATGTTGTCAACAGGCGATAAAGGATTGATTCTCAGATCGCTCCACATCATCCGAAAACACCCGATACTTCAACTGTTGGCCGCATGCATCGTCGTGTCTTGTTTTGTGATGGCATTCTTGGTCACTCTGAGGATCGCTGAAGTAGTTACCGATGGTGTTCTGGGCGAGCAGCAGCGAGTGAGCACCATAGAATCGCCCCACTCACACTACAAGGTATGCAAGTAGACTACAGAGATCGACTAGTTGGACTGCAAGCGTACATCTCATCTAATGCCAGACACTCCTTTCAAGTATCGTATACCTAACGCCCCTCTTTCTCTTCCGAATTATTTACTTTTTAAACAGTATTTGCGATTGGATGACGAACGAGATTCAACTCTGAATCGAAATATCTTCACGGGCGTCGAACTTACTGTGTAAGCGAACGTAAACGAACAGATACTCTAAAAGAAATATTAGTCAAACTCCAGTGATCCAACAGGTATTTACACTTCTGATCCAATAAATTTAGTCACCCCTGATCCAATCCCTTATGATTGTATATCTCAACTAGCAGCACATCCTCTTAATCCAATCTCTTGTGGTAGTATAGTCGTTGTACCTAACTTAGTAGAGCATGGCTTGAAATCACGCATTCTACGACGAATTAGAGCCAACGAATATGATAGAGCTTGAGAATCGTGTACTGTGTGTTTTGGTGGGTTCATCCAACGTAAGTAATATCTAGCCGCAGTTGTATCCAGTCATTTAGAACTTCGATATCTTAGCTGTAGTCAGTCATATAGCTGAGAAATATCGATTTAGTCGCAACATATCAAAGCAGTTCTGATTTATACGCTAAATGCTGAGCTTTTAGTGCTGAACTTCTGTGGTTGATCATCGGTTGTCTGTCAGAGTTCATACCAATAGCAAGAGTATACATGTCAACCTTTCAAGACTGGTGAATGTGGCCTGTACCTGTCTGCGACTCTGCGGCATTGACACAAAGCATCCACAATTGCCAGCTTGAACAGATAACGGTAGAATGTCGCTTTGTAGTAATTTGATTGACAATAATCTAATTGAGCGCTCTATTTATACTATATAATACTTTGTGTTATTTGTTAACCGCACTATGGTTTTTCCTGGATGGTAGACTGTCAATTTCAACCCGCACGTTTTTAGAATGTCTCGAAAGTTGTTTCATAGTCTTTTCCCGATATGTCTATCTATCTCATATCATATCCTCATACTCTTGATATATGGTTATGATTCGAGAATTTCAATGGGCATCAATTCAAACGATGGAAGTCGAGGTTTATACCTGTTGCTTGACAATATTTGTGTGTTCTTCGAAGAATCTTTAAATACCCCGTCAACAAAGCTCTAAAAACAATCACCGACTTGGGTGAAGATAGAGCATGTGCGCTTCTGTGATACGTATGCCATGGCCAGCACTGCTCCATCATTTGAATGCTTGAATTAAACTAGACTATCCATATCAGAAAACATAGATTGACAAGAATATAGATTGATACTATAATTTATCGACGAAATATCGTATATGGATACCATAGTTTATATGAATGCCACAGTGTATGCTCGGATTTCCGCACACCCAAGTTGCGCATAAGTATGGCATATAATCGTAGAATACATTTAACTTTATGCTTGTAAGTATTACTTGATCGATGCACCATATGCATCATACGCTGCTTTTATTTGCTTAGCCGGGTGGATAGATTATACCTGCTAGGCTGCATATCCAGCATGCATATGCATCAAATATTCTACTCGCATATAGTTGCATCATACAAAATAGTATTGTATCTATAAAAGAGTATCACACACAGTATCCCATTATAATTTATGGTATTCCCTAGTCCCCCTCAATACATGACATAGATACAGCAGCTCTCGATGGATCATGAGTTAAGCACTGAGACTCCTGAATAAAAATACGTATACATACATGGTGCTTGCCAAACGATTGCAAGGCAAGGCTTGCATTAGCACATATATAATGCAATAAACACTCATGGCCTCCTTCGTAAGGCTATAGTACAGACACGTCGAAATTGTTTAATATTAGTCCTTTTATTTGATACCATCAATTCAGGATTCGATTCTAGCAATCACATTCAGGGTTCAACTGGCAATCATCGTTTAAGTATATTGTTTCTAGCAATGATTGAATATTTTTCGAATACATTTCGAATGTTGAGTCATATCGGAAAGGTCGGTAGTCATTGCGCTAGAATGCGCTAGTAAAGCGCTCAGGCCTCATATGTCCTACTACACGTTGGTTTCCTCCTGCCACAGCGCAAAGCAGGCGTGTTCGTAGCCGCGTCTGCCAGTATACTCCATTGTATATTTAAAAGTGCATTGGTAATCCGACAGACCTCGAGACGACAGAATATTTCAGGGATAGAATGTAAATAAGTTATAATTCCATTAATCTCTCCTTGTGGCCTCCTAGCCTGTACTATCACTATGATGCGGCTGATAATAATTAGGTGCTCGCTGTGTGTACGTTTCGCCACATCTCCTCTTGACGCCGACAAGGTACATTAGACCCGTGCTCGATCTCGATCTTTGTGATTATACATCCGCATTTGAACAGGTGCAGCATACCACGATTTTTCCTGTGTGTGCAGATGCAGTGTGTGATCCCTCATACAATAAAAGTCTCGACGCCGCTCATATTCCTCGTCTGTACTCGCAGGTGGCGAGGCACTCGCATCCCATGTGTGTATCAGTAGACTGCATTTCAATATCATTATAAATAGTCTGCAGTGCACCTTCAGTATCAGCAATTTGGATTCCACTTTCACTATCGATCAAAGAGACCTCTATGGCTCAACCCCGGTTGCCGCCCATGAGAGCGCCCTGACTGTTTGCCCTGCCACGCGCGCTGACACTTGATCCTTGTCCCAGTTCAGTATGCACCAAAGTGACACCGCTTGTGCTGGGATACCCACCATCGACTATGCGTCCGGCTAAGCGGTTGTTCATATTCGCACACGGAGAATCGGAATACTCTAAGAAATTCGGGTTTGACCCATAGCCTGGAGGTTGCATACCCTGACTGCCTCGGCGCTGCGGTACTTCTATTGGGTGGAGAATACGAGAATATCGTGAGACAATATAAAACTATTGACGCACTAAGAATACGAGGATATGGCGAGACAATATGAGAATAAATTTATGGGGTTATCATCAACACGTGGACCGCATGTTGTATCTGGCAAATATACTGCACAATCAACTGCAACTGAAGTCGTACGCAGAGAATGATTTTGTGGCTTGGACGTACACAAAAGCAGTCCCGCCCCACGAAGACAGCAACACCGCACATGATTATATGTGTAGCCCATCCAGTCGTGAGGCCAGACACAGTGTAATGCAAGAGGTATCAGTCCACTGGTACAAACCGCACTCTGGATAATCTAATGCAATGCACTACCGATAGATCAGATCTAGAACAGGCGCCATATACCCCATGAGGTATAGTTCATTGGACGCTATAAATAGAATAGACGTAGTGCATTGTAGCAAGGATTGCTTCTACGGCATATACCGCATACCGAATATGTACAACGCACTATAATTAGAACATCCTCCATACGACCACGCACCTCACAGATTCAGTGTGCCATAAACAGGGCGTATCCAAAGCAAGTCGAGTGCTTACCTTGCGTGTAGCTGAATTGTCGAACAGATCCAAGACGATGGCCAACCGGGTACAGCTGGTGGTTAATCTGCGCCGCGGGGATGTTGTTTTGGTACACTATGGGGTCGCCATATGCCTGTGACAATCCAAACCGGCGCATTAGCACAAGTACGCGAAGGTTATGTTCATATCTCGGACATAGCGGTTCGAAAGAAGTACTGCCAGAATGCCTTTGCGAATAGTGTGTTCGAGTTGATGCAGTAGTCTCTTGTGCAATACGTCCACTTGCAGACTGATTGTTGGATTTCGTACAATGGTCGCATACATCTGTGAGCAACTATGAATATTTACTGTAAAGGATGTGGCAATATGCTCGAAGTGGCAATATGTTCGAAGTGGTAATATGCTCGATGTACCGACATGAGCACTGGCAGAATCCAATCTTGAGAACAAGACTCACAACGTATACAAAACCGCGGCTTGCAGATAAAACTTCACATACACAGTACATTCAGGGTGTACTTCGGTACTAACCTGGAAACTGGTTCCATCCCCCTCGGGTATATCTATCGCTCGCACATTCGTATTGTCCGGTGTATAAGAGATAGACTTGCCGTACGCTTTGATGAACGACTGGTTTGCGTCATTCACAGAAGCCTGTCGGCGGAATAAGTCGGTACTGCCACCAATTGATTGCATACCGCTGGCAGTGTTGATCATGGAAGCGTTGGCCATGGAGGCGTTCGCTGAACGCGCCCCACTCGGTAAACTCATCTGTGTAGGTGAGATGAATGTATGTATTGATACTAAGCGATTAGACGTCGGGATAAATATGTGCATTGTGAGAAAGCATCTATGGGATATAATGAGACGGCCGCCAGCGGTGATTTCCTCTGTTGATGGAAGTTGAGAGAAAAAGAGAGACAAGTGTTTCGATCCAAATCGATGACAATCCAAAGGACCTACATACTTGTGATTGACTGCGCCTGAATACTATCACATCAACCACCGAGGTGACCACAAAGCGCGTGTACACCATCATCGCAAATGCCATGGCCAAAGTGGAGAGTAGCAATCCTATCCACAGCAGAATCATCCCGTCCAGTGCATCGGAGCACACACCCTAGTGCAAGTTTTGAACGAATCAGATTAGGTCACCATGAGACGACGAAGCGACATAATGATACTTTATGTCACGTGAATCGCGAATAGACGAAAAGCAACAACGCGGGCTCTCTCAGGCAATGCTGAGAGCATTGCGTTCCGAACACTGTTGTTTTTCTCACAGACTAGAATTTATAGTCGAAAATTGATCTTCGGTGAATTTGTCAAGTATTTCACCTCCATAAACACCAGCTTGGTAAATATAAAAATGCTGTCACACAAACCTACCTCATCCACAGCTAGGTTGTAAAGCCCATTGATTACTCGACACGATACCATCTCACGGGCAGTATCGAGCAGTGCATTACCCTAAGTAGAGACAGAGAAGCAAGAAAATTAACGTAGCGGTACGCACCAACCGAGTGGACGTCAAGGGCATAAGGAAGCAAGAATGGGGACGAATGATGAAGAGTACGTTCCCACGTGAAGACCTATATTTAAGGCAAGGAAAAGCACAACACACAAAGAAGCTTGACACCGCAACCAACGACAGGCATAAATATTATAGCATCCTTACCTTGACTACATCTGTATTGAGTTCCTGGAATAAGGCACGGTATTCATCTCGAACGCCCGGCGCACAGGTCTCAGCAGTCAGATTAGACAGTGCCAAGAGACCTTCTGCCTGTACCAGCCACACACCTTTCTCTTCGAGCAGTTGCAGATTAGGGTTGGTACCCACACAGTCGTCTATATAGTATCCCAAATATCTGTAGAGTTCGAGTTCGAAGATGGTGGTTTAAAAGCGCCCGTCACACATGCGCAGTACTCAAGGCTTTACCATGTGCTGAAAGCAGTGTAAGCTATGATAAATCAAACAACGCTGAAAACTCTTCACCACTACCGTTTCGAACAATGGTACTGCATACCACAGCGGGACTTGGTGCTCAGAATACTTACTCTAAATTGTCGGTGGAAAGACGTGATTTGATGAATGCGTCCGGCCTGTCGCAGAGATCGGCCAATGCAACACTCATTGTGATGGCGAGAGCAATCACCAGGAACGACACCAAAACCACAAGTATCGACAGCGGCTGAGGTTTAGAAAGTGTGAGACAGAGTGAAACAACAGTGTGAGGAAATGCTAGTTTGAC